>CAWUFW010021998.1:0-106630 GCA_963921515.1 Calotriton arnoldi | reverse complement strand
CTGCAGTAGCAGACCTGTGGTGTCAGATTTAGTCTGCTTCCCAGGGGTGGCATAATACATGCTTCAGCCCCTGGTAGGCCTGTGAAGTACCTATGCCCTTGGGTACCATATACTAGGGACTCATAAGGTACCACAGTATCCAATCACTAGTGCACCTAGCGTGCACTCCAAGTCGTTTAGAGAGAACAGAGAGGCTGGGGCCCTTATTGGCAGGGTCCCAGCCTGACTATAGCCAGAAACCAGTGTAAACATCAGAAAAAAAGTGGGGGCAACATAAGAGGCAGATCCTTCTCTCCTACAGTGTCATTGAGCCTTCAGATAGCCCTTGGGCTAGTCCAGTGGTCCTGGTGCCAAAACCTCACACAAAAGATGGTAAGAGAGAGATGAGGTTTTGTGTGGACTACAGAGGCCTCAATGCAGTCACTAGGACTGATGCCCATCCAATCCCCAGGGCCGATGAGCTAATAGACACTTTGGCCTCAGCCAAGTATCTAAGCACATTTGACCTAACAGCTGGATACTGGCAGATCAGACTAGCTGATGATGCAAAGCCAAAATCTGCATTTTCTACCCCTGGTGGGCTTTACCAATTTGTGGTGATGCCCTTTGGTTTGAAAAATGCACCTGTCACTTTTCAGAGGTTGGTGAACACAGTCCTTACAGGTCTGGAAGCCTATAGTGCAGCATATCTAGATGATATTGCAGTCTTTAGCTCCACCTGGGAGGATCACCTGGTCCACCTCAGAAATGTTTTGGAGGCCCTGCAGAAGGCAGGCCTAACTATCAAGGCCACAAAGTGCCAGATAGGGCAGAGTCAGGTTGTGTACCTGGGCCACCTTGTGGGTGGAGGCCAGGTTCAACCATTGCAGAGCAAGATCCGGACCATCATGGACTGGGCTGCTCCCACTAACCAGACTCAGGTGAGAGCCTTCTTAGGCCTGACTGGGTACTACAGAAGGTTTGTCAAGGGGTATGGATCAATAGTGACACCCCTGAATGTCTTAACCTCTAAGAAAATGCCCAAAAATGTTCAGTGGACAGTTAGCTGTCAAAAGGCATTTGATGACCTGAAGCAGGCCATGTGCACTGCTCCCATTCTGCAAAGTCCTGACTACTCCAAGAAGTTCATTGTGCAAACTGATGCATCTGAGTTGGGGGTACCAGATTCCTTTTTTAAAGATCTTTGCCTAAAAATTAGCGGACATATTGCAATATGTGCTGACTCTTTAAGTCCCGAGAATGTGGTCCTAGGAGCCTTTGCTGGCATCTGTAGACAGATATCAGTGGACTTGACCATCAACTCTAAAATGAAAATTAAATTAAGTGAAAAATGGTTTGATGAAAATTGCTCACGAGCACACCGTGCCCTTATTTTAGCCTTGAAATGTTCTCCTCGAGATAGGGACTTGATAGTGTGGTTACGGAAACAATACAAGATTGCAGTTCATAGGCGGAAATCAGAGATTAAGGCAGAGGCTTGGAATGATCTCGTTTCTGTCGATGTGTTAAAAGATAGCTCTAGATTTTGGTCTATTGTTAACTCCCCACTTTTTACAGGTCAGGAAAACGACATTCAGGAAAGTAATATCACAGAGGCACAGTGGTTGGCTCATTTTGAGGGAATTTATGGTTCTGATGAGACGATGGAAACTTATTTTAAGGCATCAACCCACCAAGTTACAGCATCCCTTATTTTTAATGAGGAAGACGTTGAGAGAGCAATAAAAGATACATCTAGTAATAAAGCACCAGGTCCAGACCGTGTTCCGGCAGATCTTTTTAAGTGTAACCCCAAATTTTGGGCTAAGATACTTGCAAATGTATTTAATGCGGTGAGAACGAGCGGGTTTCCCGCATCCTGGTCTCAGTCGATTATTATACCAGTTTTTAAAAAGGGTCAGAGAGGGGACCCGAGGTGCTATAGACCGACATCTTTAATTGACTCGACGGTTAAAATTTTGGGCAAAGTGATTTTAGAAAAGATTTTAGACTGGGCCAATGATAACAAGATTGTTTCTAATTTACAGTACGGTTTTAGAAAAGGACGAAGTACTATGGACCAATGTCTCAACTTGTATTTATTAATTAGTAAATATACCATGGCTAAAGAGGGTTCGCTTAAAATGGCTTTTATGGATTTGTCCTCAGCTTTCGACCTGGTTAACAGGTCGAAGCTGTGGAGTATTTTATTAGAAATGGGATTGGATCCGGGTCTGGTTTATTTCCTAGCTGATCTTCATCGTGACCTATCTGCATCAATTAGGCTTTCACAAGATGGCAAGTGCTCAAAGTCTTTTAAATCAGGAAGAGGCGTAAGACAGGGGTGCATATTGGCACCCCTGCTTTTTACACTATATAATAACGCCCTGGATAGATCTCTGGTGGAGGCGAGCTTGGATATACCGCGTGTAGGAGACTGTCCAATCCCGGTTCTCCTATACGCGGATGATGCCGTTCTTTTGGCACGAACTGCAGTAGGTCTCCAGCGGCTTCTGGATGCGTTTGGAGCCTATATGCAGTCTTTAGACCTGGTAGTAAATATCGGGAAATCACATATTATGACCACGAGTCATAGAGCTCCTAAAGCAAAAACTTTTTATTGTAATGGGGGGGTTGTGACGACTGTATCCTCGTTTACATATTTAGGAGTAGTGTTTGATGAAAGAGGCTCTTGGGTTCCCCAACAAAAAATTTAAAAAAATGCAGTAATTAGATCAACCTCTGCCATACTAGGGTTTGCTCAGCGGTTGGGAGCTAGACCTGTGGAGGCCATTATAAAATTATATAGATCTAAGTGTTTGGCTATTGCAGCATATGGCTCATCTATTTGGGGATACAAGCAACAGGCAGGACTACAGATAGTGGAAAACAGATTTTTACGTAGTCTCCTGTCTGTTCCTCAATCTACTTCAACCTTTGCCATACACCAGGAATTGGGGTTGGGTTATGTCTCAGATACTTTGCGTACAGCGCCGTTACTCTGCTGGCTCAAAGTATGGCTTAACCCAGTTTTAACCCTGAATCATTTGATATTGCGGGATTGTGTCAAATTGGATAAAGTAAGTAACATTAATTGGCTTGCATATGTTAGATCTATGTTATCCAAAATAGGGCGGCTAGAACTATTTGAATTCCCGGAGAGGATTAGGAAGGAAGATTTGAAAGGGGTTAGAACGAACTTTATAAATATGTTGATGTTGGAACGGGAAGAACAGGAGCTACAGAAACCTTTAGTTAGGGCTCACTTTCTGACAAAAACGTTGTTATTAATTGAGCTGTATTTGATAACCGTTACTAAACCGTTCCATCGCTGGCTCCTGACTAGGTTCCGTTTTAACTTGATTCATTTTAATTTGGGCGACTATGAGGGGTGGTGTAAGCCAGAGGATGCAGGACCGTGTTCTTGCGATAATTTTTCCACACAAGATACCCTACATTTTGTAATGTTCTGTGACCTCTATTTGGATATACGTAGGAAGTTTCTAGTCCCTCTATTAAATAAAAATGGTTTCCTACAGGTTAGACCTGCACTGCTTTACCTGCAAATGTTAAGTAATACATGGGACATTTTTAATATTGCTTGTTTTTTGGTTGCTGCTATTAGGATCAGGAAGAAATTAAAAAAAAATAAGCACATTGTTACGCACTTTAACGAGCCGATTAACCTCATTTGCTGAAGCTGAGTATTCTGTGGATTATTTTAATATTACTAGTTCTATTGCTGCTATTGTATGGATTCTTATGTTATATATTGTATTATGCTGATACTTTAATGAAATAATTTTTTAACTTTTGTAATTTTTGATGCTGCTGAATTACACAAATAGGATTGTGCCCAACCTTTTATTCCCAAAATTTTGTATAGGTATGTGTGTGTTTATGTATTTTATGTCTTGTACTTTTATGATTTTAATTAATCGAATAAAGTGGATTGATTGAGTTGGGGGTAGGGGCTGTACTGTCACAGTTGAATGATGAAGGTCAGGATCAGCCAGTAGCTTTTATTAGCAGAAGGCTGACCCCCAGAGAGAAACGTTGGTCAGCCATTGAGAGGGAGGCCTTTGCTGTGGTTTGGGCTCTGAAGAAGCTGAGGCCATACTTGTTTGGCACTCACTTCCTTGTTCAAACAGACCACAAGCCCCACTTATGGCTAAAACAGATGAAGGGTGAAAACCCTAAACTTTTGAGGTGGTCCATTTCCCTACAGGGGATGGACTATACAGTGGAACATAGACCTGGGAGTAACCATGCCAATGCAGATGGACTCTCCAGATATTTCCACTTAGAACATGAAGACTTAACTGGTCAAGGTTAGTTTAATGTCCCTGCGTTTGGGGGGGGGGGTTGTGTAGGAGAGTAGGATCTGCCTCTTATGGTTACCCCCACTTTTTGCTGGTGTATCACTGTTTTTCGACTTTAGTCTGGCTGGGGCCCTGCTATCCAGGACCCCAGCCTAGCTGCTTCCTCTCTAAATTGATTCCCTGTACCTTAAGTACACTTCAGATTGGATTCTGGGGTGCCCTTATAAGTCCCTAGTATATGGTATACTATGTACCCAGGGCCTAGGTACCCCAGAGGCCTACCAGGGGTTGAAGCATGTATTGTGCCACCCTGGAAGGCCCTCCAAAATGACACCACAGGACTGCTACTGCAGCTTGAGTGAGGTGGTGCATGCACCCCTTGCAGAGATATAGGTTCACTATATCTCACCTATCACTGCACATACAAACCTATCAGTCACCCCTATGGCAGGCCTTATCAATCCTGAAGGCAGGGTGCTTGGTTTTATGTGAGAGGGTGCCCATGCATGAGCAGAGCCCCTCTGCAGCCTTCGGAATCTCCTCTCCGGAGTTGTCTGTGGTGCAGCCTGACCATATACTCTTAAGTGCATTATATCTAAACGGTAAATGCTAACTTTGGGATGGCTGCACGGAAACATGTCGTGTTTGGTGTCAAACACCTTGGAATCATACCCCCACACCAGTAACTGGTGTGGGAGTATGATCCCACCCTTCTAGAGGGAGAGATATGACAGCACCGGTATACCCAGTACCAACTAAACAGAGCCTGGCATCACAAAATGGATGCTGCAGCCACAGACACGAGCCTAGCCTCCTGCTGCTGACCGAAACTCTGGCAGGGGAGGCCTGGACAATAGGTTTCCTGTCCCAGGGAGGTGTTACCACCTCCAGACAGGCCTTAGTGGATTAGGCCTGGGTGGTGCACTCTCTGAGTGCTTTGAAGTCCTGCACTGGGGGCACATTTGGTGTCCTCGTGCATACACCAGTTAAAACCGGTTGCAGGGGCTGCCAGCCCCTGCTCTGGTGTGAAACTGGACAAAGGAAATGGGTGTAGCCACCCCTCTTTCCAAACCCTCCCATAGGTGGGTCCCCAGAGTTAGTCCAACCCCTTTCTTTAGTATAAGTAAGGGAACCCTGGCAACAGGACTTTAGATATCCCTGGACGAAACTCTGAAGCTGAATCCTGGACCTTCGATGCTTTATATCAAGATTAGAGGACTGAAGAATCTCCCTTGGGGTCAAGGAGTGACTCCCCTGCTTGGCAGGCACCAACAAAGCATTTGTCTGGTCTGCATCCCTGAAGCTCCCGCCGGACGCCGAAGTCTTAGCACCACCAGAGGTAGATTTCCAGACTTCTCCGAGGCTGCCCTGAGTCCCCAGCAAAGCTGAGGCCCGTAGCTGTTGTGGGTAACATGGAACCGTGACCCCTGGACACCGAGCACATTTGCAAGTGCACCAACTTCCTGACATCTCTCGAAGCCGTGCTTTGGGTCTCAAGTAGCCCTAGCCCAGAGCACCAATTGCAGCAAAGATCACTGGCCTACACTCCACAAGTGTCCCGTGGGCCAGCTCCAAGTGCGACCGCTTGAGGCTCCTTCATGATCTCTAGTCCGTTGGCTAGTGGGTCCCCACGAAGGCAACTATTCAACTGCTTGGGCTTTTCTGGTTGCACCAGATGTGCCCTGACTTACCTTCGCTGGGTGGGTCCCTCAGACCTTGCTGGTCTGCACCACAGCCTTTTCTTTACTTCCCCATGACTTGCCGTTGCCAAGGCTTGTTGGGTCCAATCCGGTCGCTGACACTGCAGCACCCGACAAACTTCATGGTACAGCTCGAATCCAGCTCCTGAGCATCGTCAACACCTCCTGGACCTCGTGGCTGAAGAGTCAAGGCACCCATCAACTCACCTGAAGCACCCGACATCTGAGGGCATTCGACTATCGTGCCCCTGGTCACTCGCTAGTGACCCAGACTCTGTCCCCTCTGCTTTCAGGTCTTCCTATTCCTCGATCCAGGCTTGGATCGCTCCGGACACTCTTCTTCTTCACGGCAGCAGCACTTTTCCAGAGGTCGCCATTGAAAACGACGACGATTCCCGACACCTTTTAACACATATGCACCCGGCTTCCCTGGGTGAGGTAACTCGAGTATTTCAGTACTCACGTCGGTGTGGGCCCTAGAAACTCTTAAGTTTAAAGGGGTTAACTGGAAGTCCTCTCCGAAGTGTCCTTTTTCTTTAAAAATCCAACCGCGACTTTCCCCATAGAAGTCAACGGCGATTCGCGGCTGTGTTCTCACACTGCACGCGTCCCCCGTGGGTCCCCTGTGTCACTACCTTGGGTGGTTCCTTGGGGTCCAAGCACTTCTACAGGCTCTAGGCCTTGTGTCTAGCTCAGTCGTGGTTCTTATACCACTATTTTAGTATATGGTATGGTACGCCCCTAGGACTCAAACGTGTATTGTGCTAATAACTGCTGATATTCGCCTTGTAACTTATGTACTTCGAACTCTAGCCTCATAAAGAGACTAGAGGGGTGTGTTTAAGACTAAATACATATATTTTATATATATACCTGGTGTGGTCCTCTTTCATTTGGTCACTCAAGAGATTACAGACTGGTAAAACAAGCTGCTTTACATTCCTCCAAGACTTAGCCTGAAGGCTGCTCTCCATAGCTACCACTAGGATAGCTATCACTAAAGGTTGTCTTTAACCTATCATCCAAAGGGGTTGTTTGGACTGGTGCAAGGTGCCCACTAGAACTAGTGGACAGCATATACCAGGCCAACTTCTCACACTCTCTTGCTTCTTTCTGTTCCCTTCTTGCTTCTTTCTGCAAACTTCTTCCCTCTTTCAGCACCTCTCTTGCCTCTTTCTGCACCTCTGTTGCCGCTTTCTGCACTTCTCTTGCTTGTTAATGCACCTCTGTTGCTTCTTTCTGCCCTTCTCTTGCTTTTTTCTGCACCTCTCTTGCTTCTTCCTGCACCCCTGTTGCATCATTTCTTCACTCATCTTCCCTCTTTCTGCACCTCTCTTGTCTTTTTGTGCACCTCTCTTGTCTCTTTGTGCACCTCGCTTGCCTCTTTCTGCACTGCTGTTGCCTCTTTCTGCACCTCTGTCGCTTCTTTCTGTACTTCTCTTGCCTCTTACCTCTTTCTGCATTTCTGTTGCTTCTTTCGGCACTTCTCTTGCCTCTTTCTGCATTTCTGTTCATTCTTTTTGTACTTCTCTTGCCTCTTTCTGCACCTCTGTTGCTTCTTTCTGTACTTCTCTTGCCTCTTTCTGCACCCCTCTTGCATATTTCTGCACCTCTGTTGCTTCTTTCTGCACTTCTCTTGCTTCTTTCTGCACCTCTCTTGCTTCTTCTGCACCCCTCTTGTCTCTTTCTGCACCCCTCTTACTGCACCTCTCGTGCCTCTTTCGGCACCCTGTTCCCTTTATCTGCACCTCTCTTGTCTGTTTCTGAACCTCCCGCCTCTTTCTGCAGTTCTCTTGCCTCCTTCTGCACCTCTGTTGCTTCTTTCTGCACTTCTCTTGCCTCTTTCTGCACCTCTCTTTCCTGTTTCTGCACCTCACATGCCTCTTTCTGCACCTCTCTTGCCTCTTCCTGCATTTCTGTTGCTTCTTTCTGCACTTCTCTTGCCTCTTTCTGCACCTCTCTTGTCTTTTTGTGCACCTCTCTTGTCTCTTTGTGCACCTCGCTTGCCTCTTTCTGCACTGCTGTTGCCTCTTTCTGCACCTCTGTTGCTTCTTTCTGTACTTCTCTTGCCTCTTTCTGCATTTCTGTTGCTTCTTCCGGCACTTCTCTTGCCTCTTTCTGCATTTCTGTTCATTCTTTCTGTACTTCTCTTGCCTCTTTCTGCACCTCTGTTGCCTCTTTCTGCACCTTTGTTGCCTCTTTCTGCACTTCTCTTGCTTCTTTCTGCACTTCTCTTTCCTCTTTCTGCACCCTTCTTTCCACCCCTCCTGCCTCTTTCTGCATCCTGTTGCCTCTTTCTGCACTCGTCTTCCCTATTTCTGCACCTCTCTTGTCTCTTTGTGCACCTTTCTTGCCTCTTTCTACACTTCTGTTGCCTCTTTCTGCACCTCTGTTGCTTCTTTCAGCACTTCTCTTGCCTCTTTCTGCGCCCCTCTTGCCTCTTTCTTCACCTCTGTTGGTTCTTTCTGCACTGCTCTTGCTTCTTTCTGCAACTCTCTTGCAAATTTCTGCACCCCTGTTGCCTCTTTCTGCACCCCTCTTACCTCTCTTCCTCTTTCTGTACCTCTCTTGCGTCTGTCTGCACCCTGTTCCCTCTTTCTGCACCTCTTTTACCTGTTTCTGCAACTCTTGCCTCTGTCTGCAGTTCTCTTGCCTCCTTCTGCACCTCTGTTGCTTCTTTCTGCACTCCTCTTGCCTATTTCTGCACCACTGTTGCTTCTTTCTGCACTTCTTTTGCTTCTTTCTGCACCTCCCTTGCTTCTATTTGCACCCCTCTTGCCTCTTTCTGCACCTCTGTTGCTTCTTGCTGCACTTCTCTTGCTTCTTTCTGCACCTCTGTTGCTTCTTTCTGCACCTCTCTTGTCTTTTTGTGCACCCTTCTTGTCTCTTTGTGCACCTGTCTTGCCTCTTTCTACACTTCTGTTGCCTCTTTTTGCACCTCTGTTGCTTCTTCTGCACCCCTCTTGTCTCTTTCTGCACCCCTCTTACTGCACCTCTCGTGCCTCTTTCGGCACCCTGTTCCCTTTATCTGCACCTCTCTTGTCTGTTTCTGAACCTCCCGCCTCTTTCTGCAGTTCTCTTGTCTCCTTCTGCACCTCTGTTGCTTCTTTCTGCACTTCTCTTGCCTCTTTCTGCACCTCTCTTGCCTCTTTCTACACTTGTGTTGCCTCTTTCTGCACCTCTCTTGCGTCTTTTTGCACTTCTCTTGCCTCTTTCTGCATTGCTGTTCATTCTTTCTGCACTTCTCTTGCCTCTTTCTGCGCCTCTGTTGCTTCTTTCAGCACTTCTCTTGCCTCTTTCTGCACCCCTATTGCCTCTTTCTGCACCTCTGTTGATTCTTTCTGCACTTCTCTTGCTTCTTTCTGCACTTCTCTTGCTTCTTTCTGCACCTCTCTTGCTTCTTTTTGCACCCCTCATGCCTCTTTCTCCACCCCTCTTGTCTCTTTCTGCACCCTGTTCCCTTTATCTGCACCTCTCTTGCCTGTTTCTGCACCTCTCTTGCCTCTTTCTGCAGTTCTCTTGCCTCCTTCTGCACCTCTGTTGCTTTTCTTTCCACACTTCTCTTGCCTCTTTCTGCACCCTTCTTTCCTGTTTCTGCACCTCACGTGCCACTTTCTGCAGCTATCTTGCCTCTTTCTGCATTTCTGTTCCTTCTTTCTGCACTTCTCTTGCCTCTTTCTGCATCTCTGTTGCTTCTTTCTGCACCCCTCTTTCTTCTTTGTGCACCCCTCTTGCCTCTTTCTGCACCTCTCTTGCCTCTGTCTGCACCCCTGTTCCCTCTTTCTGCGCCTCTTTTGCCTGCTTCTGCACCCCTCTCTTGCCTCTTTCTGCACCTCTGTTGCTTCTTTCTGCACTTCTCTTGCCTCTTTCTGCATTTCTGTTCCTTCTTTCTGCACTTCTCTTCCCTCTTTCTGCACTTCTCTTACCTCTTTCTGCACCCCTCTTGCCTCTTTCTGCACCCGTCTTCCCTTTTTCTACACCTCTCTTGCCTCTTTCTGCACCTCTCTTGCCTCTTTCTGCAGTTCTCTTGCCTCTTTCTGCACCTCTTTTGCGTCTTTCTGCACTTATCTTGCCTCTTTCTGTACCCCTTTTGCTTCTTTCTGCACCTCTCTTGCCTCTTCCTGCACTGCTCTTGCTTCTTTCTGCACCTCTTGCAAATTTCTGCACCCCTGTTGCCTCTTTTTGCACCCCTCTCCCCTCTTTCTGCACCTCTCTTGCCTCTGCTGCACCCCATTCCCTCTTTCTGCACCTCTTTTGCCTGTTTCTGCAACTCTCTTGCCTCTTTCAGCAGTTCTCTTGTCTCCTTCTGCACCCCTCTCTTGCCTCTTTCTGCACCTCTGTTGCTTCTTTCTGCACTTCTCTTGCCTCTTTCTGTATTTCTGTTCCTTCTTTCTGCACTTCTCTTCCCTCTTTCTGCACCTCTGTTGCCTCTTCCTGCACTGCTCTTGCTTCTTTCTGTACCTCTTGCAAATTTCTGCACCCCTGTTGCCTCTTTCTGCACCCCTCTCCCCTCTTTCTGCACCTCTCTTGCCTCTGTCTGCACACCTGTTCCCTCTTTCTGCACCTCTTTTACCTGTTTCTGCATCTCTCATGCCTCCTACTGCACCTCTGTTGCTTCTTTCTGCACTTCTCTTGCCTCTTTCTGCACCCCTGCTGCCTCTTTCTGCACCCCTGTTGCCTCTTTCTGCACCCCGGTTGCCTTTTTCTGCACCTCTGTTGCTTCTTTCTGCATCCCTCTTGCCTCTTTCTGCACCTCTCTTGCCTCTGTCTGCACCCCTGTTCCCTCTTTCTGCACCTCTTTTGCCTGTTTCTGCAACTCTCTTGCCTCTTTCAGCAGTTCTCTTGTCTCCTTCTGCACCCCTCTCTTGCCTCTTTCTGCACCTCTGTTGCTTCTTTCTGCACTTCTCTTGCCTCTTTCTGTATTTCTGTTCCTTCTTTCTGCACTTCTCTTCCCTCTTTCTGCACTTCTCTTGCCTCTTTCTGCACCCCTCTTGCCTCTTTCTGCACCTCTCTTGCTTCTTTCTGTTCCCTTCTTGCTTCTTTCTGCATACTTCTTCCCTCTTTCAGCACCTCTCTTGCCTCTTTCTGCACCTTTCTTGCCTCTTTCTGCACTTCTCTTGCTTGTTTATGCACCTCTGTTGCTTCTTTCTGCCCTTCTCTTGCTTTTTTCTGCACCTTTCTTGCTTCTTCCTGCACCCCTGTTGCATCATTTCTGCACTCGTCTTCCCTCTTTCTGCACCTTTCTTGTCTTTTTGTGCACCTCTCTTGTCTCTTTGTGTACCTCGCTTGCCTCTTTCTGCACTGCTGTTGCCTCTTTCTGCAACCTCTGTTGCTTCTTTCTGTACTTCTCTTACCTCTTGCCTCTTTCTGCATTTCTGTTGCTTCTTTCGGCACTTCTCTTGCCTCTTTCTGCATTTCTGTTCATTCTTTCTGTACTTCTCTTGCCTCTTTCTGCACCTCTGTTGCTTCTTTCTGTACTTCTCTTGCCTCTTTCTGTAACCCTCTTGCATCTTTCGGCACCCTGTTCCCTTTATCTGCACCTCTCTTGTCTGTTTCTGAACCTCCCGCCTCTTTCTGCAGTTCTCTTGCCTCCTTCTGCACCTCTGTTGCTTTTCTTTCTGCACTTCTCTTGCCTCTTTCTGCACCTCTCTTTCCTGTTTCTGCACCTCACCTGCCTCTTTCTGCACCTCTCTTGCCTCTTCCTGCATTTCTGTTGCTTCTTTCTGCACTTCTCTTGCCTCTTTCTGCACCTCTCTTGTCTTTTTGTGCACCTCTCTTGTCTCTTTGTGCACCTCGCCTGCCTCTTTCTGCACTGCTGTTGCCTCTTTCTGCACCTCTGTTGCTTCTTTCTGTACTTCTCTTGCCTCTTTCTGCATTTCTGTTGGTTCTTCTGGCACTTCTCTTGCCTCTTTCTGCATTTCTGTTCATTCTTTCTGTACTTCTCTTGCCTCTTTCTGCACCTCTGTTGCTTCTTTCTGCACTTATCTTGCCTCTTTCTGCACCCCTCTTGCATCTTTCTGCACCTCTGTTGCTTCTTTCTGCACTTCTCTTGCTTCTTTCTGTACCTCTCTTTCTTCTTTCTGCACCCCTCTTGCCTCTTTCTGCACCCCTCTTACTGCACCTCTCATGCCTCTTTCGGCACCCTGTTCAATTTATCTGCACCTCTCTTGTCTATTTCTGAACCTCCTGCCTCTTTCTGCACCTCTGTTGCTTCTTTCTGCACTTCTCTTGCCTCTTTCTGCACCTCTCTTTCCTGTTTCTGCACCTCACGTGACTCTTTCTGCACCTCTCTTGCCTCTTTCTACATTTCTGTTCTTTCTTTCTGCACTTCTCTTGCCTCTTTCTGCATCTCTGTTTCTTCTTTCTGTACTTCTCTACTCTCTTTCTGCATTTCTGTTCCTTCTTCTGCACTTCTCCTCCTCCCTCTTTATGCACCTCTCTTCCTTCTTTCTGCACCTCTCTTGCTTCTTTCTGCACCCCACTTGCCTCTTTCTGCACCCCTCTTTCTGTACCTCCCATGCCTCTTACTGCACCCTGTCCTCTTTATCTGCACCTCTCATTGCCTGTTTCTGCACCTCTCTTGCCTCTGTCTGTAGTTCTCTTGCCTCCTTCTGCACCTCTCTTGCTTCTTTCTGCACTTCTCTTGCCTCTTTCTGCACCCCTCTTTCCTGTTTCTGCACCTCACTTGCCTCTTTCTGCACCTCTCTTGCCTCTATCTGCATTTCTGTTGCTTCTTTCTGCACCCCTCTTGCCTCTTTTTGCACCTCTGTTGCTCCTTTATGCACTTCTCTTGTTTCTTTCTGCACCTCTCTTGCTTCTTTCCACACCCCTCTTGCCTCTTTATGCACCTCTCTTGCCTCTTTCTTTACCTCTCTCTCCTGTCTGCACCCCTGTTCCCCATTTCTGCACCTCTTTTGCCTGTTTCTACAGTTCTCTTGCCTCCTTCTGCAATCCTCTTTTGCCTCTTTCTGCACCTCTGTTGCTTATTTCTGCACTTCTCTTGCCTCTTTCTGCATTTCTGTTCCTTTTTTCTGCATTTTTCTTCCCTCTTTCTGCACCTCTTTTGCTTCTTTTTGCACTTCTCTTGCCTCTTTCTGTACCCCTCTTGCCTCTTTCTGCACCCTACTAGCCTTTTTCTGTAACTCCCTTGCCTCTTTCTGCACCTCCCTTGCCTCTTTTCTGCAGTTCTCTTGCCTCTTTCTCCACATGTTTTGCTTCTTTCTGTACTTCTCTTGCCTCTTTCAGCACTTCTCTTGCCTATTTCTGCACCTCTCTTTCCTCTGTCTGCAGCCCTGTTCCCTCTTTCTGCACCTCTTTTACCTGTTTCTGCAACTCTCTTGCCTCTTTCTGCACCTCTGTTGCTTCTTTCTGCACCTCTGTTGCTTCTTTCAGCACTTCTCTTGCCTCTTTCTTCACCCCTCTTGCCTCTTTATGCACCTCTGTTGCCTCCTTCTGCACCTCTGTTGCTTCTTTCTACACTTCTCTTGCCTCTTTCTGCACCCCTCTTGCTTCTTTCTGCACCCCTTTTGCCTCTTTCTGCACTCGTCTTCCCTCTTTCTGTACCTCTCTTTTCTTTTTGTGCACCTCTCTTGTCTCCTTGTGAACTGCTCTTGCCTCTTTCTACACTTCTGTTACCTCTTTCTGCGCTTCACTTGCCTCTTTCTGCATTCCTGTTGCTTCTTTCTGCAGCTCTCTTGCCCCTTTTTGCATTTCTGTTAATTCTTTCTGCACCTCTGTTGCCTCTTCTGTACCTCTCTTGCCTCTTCTGTACCTCTGTTGCCTCTTACTGCACCTCTGTTGTCTCTTTCTGCACCTCTGTTGCCTCTTTATGCACTTCTCTTGCTTTTTTCTGCACTTCTCTTTCGTCTTTCTGCACCCTTCTTTCTGCACCTCTCTTGCCTGTTTCTGCAGCTCTCTTGCCTCTTTCTGCACCTCTGTTGCTTCTTTCAGCATTTCTCTTGCCTCTTTCTGTACCCCTCTCTTGCCTCTTTCTGAACCTCTGTTGCTTCTTTCTGTACTTCTCTTGCCTCTTTCTGCACTTCTGTTGCTTCTTTCAGCACTTCTCTTGCCTCTTTCTGCACCTCTGTTGCTTCTTTCTGCACCCCTCTTGCCTCTTTCTGCACCTCTCTTGCCTCTTTCTGCACCTCTCTTGCCTCTTTCCACACTTCTCTTGCCTCTTTCTGTACATTTCTTACTCTTTCTGCACCTCTCTTGCCTCTTTCTGTACTTCTCTCACCTCTTTCTGTACTCAAATGTACTCAAATGGGAAGTGCAAGCTGTCAAGTTTAAAGGTCTGCGTGCTCTCGTGACTGAGGTATATGTCTACTTGTACATGTATTCTCACATGTGTTATGCATCTGAAGATGGTAGCTTAAAAAGCGGGTAGCTTCTCCTATAGGTGGTCAAATCTTCTTAGTTCTGCTCTGTCATTCGGTTGCTCAAGCAGACATGTCTTATGTATATAGGTTTTATAGAGCCCCTCAAATTTACTATTGAATACCCATGTGCCCTGTATTACGAGCAGAAAGAAATACATACACCTTTTTGTACACAAATTTACAGAGTATGCCATTTGAAACACAAGTATTCTAGTATTTGTATGTTTATTTTTATGTAACATGCCATTATGTAAAAGCAGAGACACATGCATGCATACCTTCACAAACTTGGTCAGACTTACAACAGTGATATGGTTAGGATTGCTGTTTTACATTTGGTGGGCCTAACATTCTGAGCAGTCGATGAATAGTGAACCTTCAAGAGAAAAGTGAGGGTTAAGACATCTTGGGAGAAGGATGAGTGATTAGGCTACTTTGTATGAGTCTGTAGAAAGGTACAGTCAAAGTACGCCTCTTTCTGCACCTCTGTTGCTTCTTCCTGCACTTCTCTTGCTTCTTTCTCCACCTTTCTTCCTCTTTCTGGACTTCAATTGCCTCTTTCTGCATTTTTCTTGCTTCTTTCTGCGTCTTTCTTCCTCTTTCTGTACATGTTCTACCTATGTAGGCATAGTTAGAAATTAGCATTTAAAAAATCTTAAAAATTCACTGAAAAAACCACAGGTGCAGAGATGTTATAGTTAGGGATTAGCATTTAAAAAACCTTAAATATTCACTGCAAAAACCACAGTTTTCAGGGACGTTATAGTTAGGCTGACATTTTACTCATACAAAACCAGAGAAATTCAGCTGTTATAAATAGCTGAGCTAACTATAACTCGCGCCCCCGCAATGCACTGCTGATGATGTCACATATTACATCACTCATGACATGGTCAGTGACATCACTGATGACATCTCAAATGACATCACCGATGACATCCCTGATGACATCACCCACTTATTATCTGATGCACCTCATCACACCCTAATATTACCTTTCATACACCCACTCTAAAATACATACTACCGTTCTCGAAACTATAGACACACCAATACCAGTTAGTACATACCCACTCACTGATTCATAGGTCTACAGACACATCCACTCACTCACCCATACAGGCACTCACACACCGCCACTCACCCATAGAGTTGCTCACACACCTAGTCAGCCACCCAAAGAATCAATCACACTGCCATTTACTCACTTATACAGTTATACACACACCACCTCACTTATTCATACAGATACTAACATCTCTTCTACAATCACTGACACAAGCATACACTCATGCATACAGTCAGTCTCACAATCACTCACTCTCACATATAGTCACTTATAGCAATGCAGTGGTCTCCTCCTCATATAACACCTTGAGAATACTCAAAAAAATTCTAATCTTTCTGCCCATCTCAGTCAGGAAGTCAGTTATTTCCACACTAGTATTGTCCAAGATCGATTACTATAATGGCCTCTACATCAGCCTGCAAGCTGAATATCTGAATAAGCTGCAGATTCTTCAGAATTCTGCGGCCAGACTCCTACTGGACCTGCCTAGGCACCACTCTCTCTCCTCTGTTCTCAGGGATCTTCACTGGCTGAGAGTCAAAAACAGAATTAAGTTCAAGGCCCTCTACCTTACTTATGAAGGCCCTCCATGACTCAAGACCCTCCTTTCTGAAGAAAGCCTTATCATGGTACACTCCTACAAGAAACCTAAGATCAGCAGGCTCTTTCAGAGTAAATGCCATTAGATTTAAAAAATCGAAATGGGGTGGCAACAGCTTTGTGGTTAGAGCTGCGACAGCTTAGAATCTTCTTTTACTCAATCTTAGATCAGCCCCTTACTTGCCCCAATTTAGGAAACTTCTAAAAACTTGGCTCTTCAATCAGTAGGTTGTCCTTTCCCCTTTCACTGCTTACAAATTCAGCGCCAAGACACCTTCGGGTATACTTTCACTTTACAAATAATTTAACATAACATATATACTCCAACACTCACATATACTGCCTTTCACATATGTAGTTACTCACACATATACCACTGAGACATCAATTCACTCACCAATACAGCCATACGCACACTCACTCACTCATTCAGCCACTCGCAGATGTACTCATGAACCCATACACCCAGTGAATCACCCACTCACACATCCATGCAGGGAGTCATACAAACAAAGACGCTCAGCTTGCAGAGTTTGCAGATTTTTGGCAACTCCGCGTTCCGCGTAGAGCGCGGATTTACCGAAAACTCCACGCTCTGCAACGGAGCCGAGTTTCTTTTGTGTTTGCATGCCCAAAATGCGTTAAGCACGCGCGGGAGCGACCTGCCTGCGATTGCCTACGAGATTTCCCATCCGTTCGCGAGCGCCACAAGATTTGGTAGCCGGCCGCACGGTCCCGCAAGAGTGTGCGATCGAGAACAAGTTATTCGGGCGCGCCATCGAACTTCCAACAGAAGTTTTGTGAAGATCAAGATCCCAAACACGCAGAATTTGCAATCTGGAGAAGAATCTCTCTCGAGCAGCATCAAAACCTTCTCGAAATGATGATTTGGATTAAAAAAACTTCTCAGATTGATATTTGGCTGTACTTTTTTGTGCAAGGAGTCCCTTTTCTTTTTTTACTTTTTTTTAAGAGAAAGGAAGTGCCCCAGAGTCTCCAACTTCCTGTTCCTGTCCAGCAGGCTCCTCACAATGCTGTGTCCATCTCCTGTTCACTTTTCATTTGAATTTGGAGCTGGAAGGATCCCTCTTTGTGTCTGCTGCATCATATATCATTGGATTTGAGAACTTTTGAATTTGAAACTTCACAAGTGTGAGAAGTTGGCCTTGGTATATGCTGTCCACTAATTATAGTGGGCACCTTGCACCAGTCCAAACAACCCCTTATTGGAGATAGGTTAAAGACAACCTTTATTGAAAGCTATCCTAGTGGTAGCTATGGAGAGCAGCCTTCAGGCTAAGTCTTGAAGGAATGTAAAGCAGCTTGTTTTACCAGTCTATAATCTCTTGAGTGACCAAATGAAAGAGGACCACACCAAGTATATATTCAAAATATATGTATTTATTGCTAAACACACCCCTCTAGTCTCTTTATGAGGCTAGAGTTTGAAGTACATAAGTTATAAGTTAGTTATAAACAGTAATAGCACAAATACACGTTTGAGCCCTAGGGGCGTACCAAACCATATACCAATAAAGTGGTATAAGAACCACGACTGAGCTAGACACAAGGCATAGAGCCTGTAGAAGTGCTTGGACCACAAGGAACCACCCCAGGTAGTGACACAGGGGACCCACGGGGGATGCGTGCAGTGTGAGAACACAGCCGCGAATCGCCGTTGACTTCTATGGGGAAAGTCGCGGTTGGAATTTTAAAGAAAAGGGACACTTAGAGGAGGACTTGGAGCAAACCCCTTTAGAACTTGGTCGTTCTAGAGTCTATACCCACGGGAGCACCGGAGTACTCGAGTTACCTCACCCGGGAAGCCGGGTGCATAGGTGTCTTTCGGGGTCGGGTTTCGTCGTCGGTTTCAATGGCGATCTGCTGCAAAGTGCGGCTGGCGGCCAAGTTGAAAGTGTTCGGGTGGATCCAAAGGTGGATCGAAGATCTGAAGAACCTGAAAGCAGAGGGGACAGAGTCTGGGTCACTAGCCAGTGACCAGAAAGGCGATGAGCGGATGCCCACCGATGTCGGGTGCTTCAGGTAGGTTGACAGTCTTCTTGACTCTTCAGCCACGAGGTCCAGGAGGTGTCGATGATGACCAGGAGCTGGATTCGAGCTGTCCCACGACGTCTGTCGATTGCAGGGCTGTCGGCGACCGGATTGGACCCAACAAGCCTTGGCAACGGCAAGTCTCATGGAAATAGAAGAAGGACGGTGGTGCAAACCAGCAAGGTCTGAGGGACTCACCCAGTAAGGGTCAGTCAGGACACGCCTGGAGCAACCAGGGAAGCCCAAGCAGAAGAAGATTGGCCTTCGGGAGGGCCCACTAGCCAACGGACTAGCGACCGCGAAGGAGCCTCAAGTGGATGCACTTAGAGCTGGCTCACGGGGCACTCGTGGGGTGGAGGCCAGGGATCTTCGGTGCAGTCAGTGCTGGAGGCGGGGGCTACTTGGAGCCCAAAGTACAACTTCGTGGGAGACCAGGAAGAGGATGCACTTGCAAATGTGCTTGGTGTCCAGGGGTCACAGTTCCACGTTACCCACGACAGTTACGGGCCTCAGCTTTGCTCGGGACTCAGGGCAGCCTCGGGGAAGTCTGGAAATCCACATCTGGTGATGCAAAGACTTCGGCGTCCGGCAGGAGCTTCAGCGATGCCGACCGGACAATTGCTTTGTTGGTGCCTGCCAAGCAGGGGAGTCACTCCTTGACCCCAAGGGAGATTCTTCAGTCCTCTAATCTTAAAGTAGAGCGTCGAAGGTCCAGGATTCTGTATCAGAGTTTCGTCCAGGTAAATCTAAAGTCCTAAGGACTGGGGTCCCATACTTATACTAAGTTAGGGGGTTGGACATACTCTGGGGACCCACCTATTGGAGGGTCAGGGAAGAGGGGTGGTTACACCCATTCCCTTTGTCCAGTTTTGCACCAGAGCAGGGGCTGGAAGCCCCTGAACCAGTTTGAACTGGGGTATGCACAGGAACACCAAGTGTGCCCCCAGTGCAGGACTTCAAAGCACCAGAGAGTGCTCCCGCCCAGCCCCAATACACATTATCCTGTCTGGGGAGGTGGTTAAACCTCCCTGGGACAGGAAACCTATTGTCCAGGCCTCCCCTGCCGGAGTTTCAGTCAGCAGCAGGAGGCCAGAGCCGTGTCTGTGGCAGCGGCATCCATTTTGTGATGCCAGGGCTTGGAAAGAAGTTACCGGGCAGGCTGGTGTGTACATGTCTCTCCCTCTAGAAGGGTGGAATGCTATCCCCGCCGCCAGAACTGGCGGGGGGGTAGTATTCCAAGATGTTTGACACCAAACACGACATGTTTCCGTGCAGCCATCCCAAAGTTAGCATTTAACGCGAGGTTATAATGCGCTTAAGAGTATATGGTCAGGCTGCACTACAAACAGCATCAGAGAAGGGTCTCCGAATGCTGCAGAGGGGCTCTGCTCATGCAGGGGCACCCTCTCACATAGGAACCAAGCACTCTGCCTTCAGGATTGACAAGGCCTGTCATAGGAGTGACTTATAGGTTTATATGTGTGTATGTATGTAGTGATATAGGTAACCTATATCACAGTAAGGGGTGAATGCACCACCTTACCCAGGCTGCAGTAGCAGACCTGTGGTGTCCTTTTGGCTGGCCTTCCAGGGGTGGCACAATACATGCTTCAGCCCCTGGCAGGCCTCTGAGGTACCTATGCCCTGGGCACATAGTATACCATATTCTAGGGACGTACAAGGGCACTCCAGATTCCAATCAGAGATGTGCCTAAGGCACATGGAAACCATTTTAGAGAGGAAGCAGCTAGGCTGGGGTTCTGATTAGCAGGGCCCCAGCCAGACTAAAGTCGAAAAACAGTGAAGCATCAGCAAAAAGTGGGGGTACCCATGTGAAGCAGATCCTACTCTCCTACACAACCCTCCCCAAACGTAGGGACATTAAACTAACCTTGTCCAGTTAAGTCTTCATGTTCTAAGTGGAAGTACCTAGAGAGTCCATCTGCATTGGCATGGTTACTCCCAGGTCTATGTTCCACTGTGAAGTCCATCCCCTGTAGGGAAATGGACCACCTAAGCAGTTTGGGGTTTTCACCCTTCATTTGTTTTAGCCATAAGAGGGGCTTATGGTCTGTCTGAACAAGGAAGTGAGTACCAAACAAGTATGGCCTCAACTTCTTCAGAGTCCAGACCACAGCAAAGGCCTCCCTCTCAATGGCTGACCAACGTTTCTCTCTAGGGGTCAGCCTTCTGCTAATAAAAGCTACTGGCTAATCCTGACCTTCATCATTCAATTGTGACAGTACAGCCCCTACCCCCAATTCAGATGCATCTGTTTGGACAATGAACTTCTTGGAGTAATCAGGACTCTGCAGAATGGGAGCAGTGCACATGGCCTGCTTTAGGTCATCAAATGCCTTTTGACAGCTAACTGTCCACTGAACCTTTTTGGGCATTTTCTTGGAAGTCAAGTCATTCAGGGGTGTCACTATTGATCCATACCCCTTGACAAATCTCCTATAGTACCCAGTCAGGCCTAAAAAGGCTCTCACCTGAGTCTGGGTAGTTGGAGCAGTCCAGTCCATGATGGTCTGGATCTTGCTCTGCAGTGGTTGAACCTGGCCTCCACCCACAAGGTGGCCCAGGTACACAACCTGACTCTGCCCTTTCTGGCACTTTGTGGCCTTGATAGTCAGGCCTGCTTTCTGCAGGGCCTGCAAAACATTTCTGAGGTGGACCAGGTGATCCTCCCAGGTGGAGCTAAAGACAGCAATATCATCTAGATATGCTGCACTATAGGCTTCCAGACCTGTAAGGACTGTATTCACCAACCTCTGAAAAGTGGCAGGTGCATTCTTCAGACCAAAGGGCATTACCACAAATTGATAATGCCCACTAGGGGTTGAGAATGCTGTCTTTGGCTTTGCATCATCAGCTAGTCTGATCTGCCAGTAGCCAGCTGGCAGGTCAAATGTGCTTAGATACTTGGCTGAGGCCAAAGTGTCTATTAGCTCATCTGCCCTAGGTATTGGATGGGCATCAGTCCTAGTGACTGCATTGAGACCCCTGTAGTCCACACAAAACCTCATCTCTCTTTTCCCACCACTGGTGTGAGGTTTTGGCACAAGGACCACTGGACTAGCCCAAGGGCTATCTGAGGGTTCAATAACTCCCAAATCCAACATCTTCTGGACTTCTGTCCTGATACAGTCCCTGACATGGTCAGGTTGCCTATAAATCTTATTTTTAATAGTCAGACTGTCCCCAGTGTCCACTTCATGAGTGCACCAGGTGGTCTGACTTGGAGTCAGAGAGAACATATGTCTGTACTGATTGAGCACTTGTCTACAATCAGTTTGCTGCTGAGCAGTGAGGCTGCCTGCCAAGGCTACACCATCCACTGACCCATCATCAGGGTTCTGTGAGAGCAGGTCAGGGAGTTGGTCACTCTCTTCCTCCTGTCCCTCATCAGTAGCCATGAGCAAGCCCATGTCTGCCCTGTCCACATATGGTTTTAATCTGTTGACATGGAGAACCCTGTGGGGACTCCTGGGTGTTCCTAGGTCTACTAAGTAGGTAACCTCACCCTTCTGTTCAACAATGGTATGGGGTCCACTCCATTTGTCTTGGAGAGCTGCTGGGGCCACTGGCTCCAACACCCACACCTTCTGTCCTGGCTGGTAAACAGTCAGTACAGCCTTTTGGTCATGCCAGGCTTTTTGGAGTTCCTGGCTAGCCTCAAGGTTTTTAGTTACATTTTTCATGTACTCAGCCATCCTGGAGCGGAGACCAAGTACATAGTCCACTATGTCTTGCTTTGGGGGTTTGAGAGGTAACTCCCATCCTTCCTTCACCAAGCACAATGGACCCCTGACAGGGTGACCAAACAAAAGTTCAAAAGGGCTGTAGCCAACCCCCTTTTGAGGCACCTCCCTGTATGCAAATAAAAGGCAGGGCAAGAGTATGTCCCATCTTCGCCTAAGCTTCTCTGGGAGCCCTTTAATCATGCCCTTCAAGGTTTTGTTGAATCTCTCAACTAAACCATTGCATTGTGGGTGATAGGGTGTGGTGAACTTGTAAGTCACTCCACACTCCTTCCACATTGCTTTCAAGTATCCAGACATAAAGTTAGCACCCCTGTCTGATACAACCTCCTTAGGGAAGCCCACTCTTGAGAAAATTCCCAGGAGGGCTCTTGCCACCACAGGTGCTGTAGTGGTCCTAAGGGGAATAGCCTCTGGGTACCTGGTGGCATGATCCACTACCACCAGGATAAACCTGTGCCCAGATGCTGTTTGGGGATCCATGGGACCAACAATGTCAATCCCCACCCTTTCAAAGGGAACCCCCACCACAGGTAGTGGTATCAGGGGGCCTTTGTAGTGCCACCTGCCTTGCCACTGGCCTGGCAGGTTACACAGGAGCGACAAAACTCCTTGGTGTCTTCAGACATGTGGGGCCAGTGAAAGTGAGGGACAATCCTGTCCCAAGTCTTGTTCTGGCCCAGGTGACCTGCTAAGGGAATGTCATGGGCTAGGGTCAATAGGAAGCCCCTGAACTTCAGAGGTATAACCAACCTCCTGGTGGCACCAGGCTTGGGGTCTCTACACTCTGAGTACAAGAGTCCATCATCCCAATACACTGTATGGGGACCACTAGCTTTCCCAGCAGCCTCAGCAGCAGCCTGCTGTCTGAGGGGTTCAAGAGAGGGGCAGCTCTGCTGCTCCTGGCTCAGATCTGCCCTGGAAGGGCCCCCTGTCCCCAAGAACTCAACCTGATCAGGTTCAAGCTCCTCTGGGACAGTTCCTTCGTCAGGACTGAGATCATCTCCCTGAAGAGACTGATCTTCCTTCTGAGCCAAGGGAGAAGGCACTGCCTTTACCCTACTACTCCTCTTCTTGGAGGGCACTTGGTCCATTATTCCAGAATCCAAGGCCTGTTCAGTGTTAGACATTTTGGCCTGTGACCTGGTCACAGCAAACACATCTGCAGGGATGCCCAGCATTTCTGCATGGGTCCTGAGCTCCACTTCAGCCCAAGCTGAAGTTTCAAGATCATTGCCAAGCAAGCATTCAACTGGTAGGTCTGCACTTACCACAACCTTCTTAAGGCCAGTTACCCCTCCCCAGGAGAAGTTAACAACTGCCAGAGTATGGTCTGTTCTGACATTGCTAGCATTGGTCACTTGGTACATTTCACCAAGTATAATCTGCCCAGGATCCACAAGGTCTTGTGTCACCATGGTGACACTTGCCCCTGTGTCCCTAAATGCCAAAGCCTCTTTTCCATTTATTAAGGGCTGTTGTCTGTACTTGCCCAGATTACTGGGACTCACAGAGGAGGTCACATCCATGCCTCCATCACAGACTAGGACAGCCTGAGTGAGTTCTCTGACTAGGTCAGAGCTCATCTCCTTACCCAGGGTCAACCCTACTAACCCCTTGGCCTGTGTATTCCCACCACCAACTGTAACTGCACTAGGGGGAGCAGGTGCCTTAGGGGCATTGGTGGCGGCTGGAGTAGAGTCTTTGGACTTGGTGCAATCACTGGTCCAGTGGGTCTTTTGCTTACAGACCTTGCACCATGGTTTCGTTTGGCCTTTCCCTTTGTTAGACTGTGAATCCCCACCTGAAGAAGATTTTTGGGGGCCTTGTGAAG
The DNA here is from genome assembly GCA_963921515.1 of Calotriton arnoldi. Classification (NCBI taxonomy): domain Eukaryota; kingdom Metazoa; phylum Chordata; class Amphibia; order Caudata; family Salamandridae; genus Calotriton; species Calotriton arnoldi. The sequence continues at coordinate 82,932 of CAWUFW010021998.1, read as the reverse complement.
ACTTCTGGTCTTTACCCTTCTCCCCACCCTTATCAGAGTTCTTAGAATCTTGCTTCTTTGGGTCACCACCTTGGTTCTGTACCTTCTGCCTCACCCTGGTTCTGACCCATTTGTCTGCCTCCTTTCCCAATTCTTGGGGAGAGGTCAGATCAGAGTCCACCAGTGTAGGAGAGTAGGATCTGCCTCTTATGTTGCCCCCACTTTTTTTCTGATGTTTACACTGGTTTCTGGCTATAGTCTGGCTGGGACCCTGCCAATCAGGGCCCCAGCCTCTCTGTTCTCTCTAAACGATTTGGAGTGCACTCTAGGTGCACTAGTGATTGGATACTGTGGTACCTTATGAGTCCCTAGTATAGGGTACCTTAGGTACCAAGGGCATAGGTACTTCACAGGCCTACCAGGGGCTGAAGCATGTATTATGCCACCCCTGGGAAGCAGACTAAATCTGACACCACAGGCCTGCTACTGCAGCCTGGGTGAGGTGGTGCTAGCACCCCTCACGGAGATATAGGTTTCCTATATCTCTCCTGCACACACATTTAAACCTATCAGTCACCCCTAAGTCAGGCCCTATCAATCCTGAGGGCAGGGTGCTTGGTTCCTATGTGAGAGGGTGCCTCTGCCTGAGCAGGGCCCCTCTGCAGCTCTCAGAGTCCATTCTCTGGGGCTGTTTGTGGATGCGGTTAAACCATATACTCTTAAGTGCATTATATCCTCGCGGTAGAATGCTAACTTTGGAATGGCTGCATCAAAACATGTCGTGTTTGGTGTCAAACATCTTGGAATACTACCCCCCCCGCCAGTTCTGGTGGTGGGGGTAGCATTCCACCCTTCTAGAGGGATAGAGATGTACCTACTGTGGAAACGCGGTAGAATCCTGCAGAGCCCTGGCATCACAAAATGGATGCCACCAGTCACAGACACTGGGCTGCCCTCCTGCTGATGACCAACACTCTGGAGGAAGCCCAACAATAGATATCCTGTCCCAAGGGGTGTGACCACCTCCCAGACAGGGTTTAGTGTATTGGGGCTGGGTGGGTGCACTCTTAGAGTGCTTTGAAGTCCTGCACTGGGGGAGCAGAAGGCTCCTCTGTGCATACCCCAGTTCAAACCGGCTCAGGGGCTACCTGCCCCTGCTCTGGCGTGAAACTGGACAAAGGGAAGTAGGTGTAACCACCCACTCCCCTGACCCTCCCATAGGTGGGGTCATAGAGCTAGTCCCTCCCTTTCTTTTAGTATAAGAGGGGGAACCTGTGCATTGCAAACTAGATACCCCTGGACGACGCTCTACAAGAAGAATCCCGGACCTTCGACGTTCCACTACCTTTGGAAGACTGAAGAATCTCCTTGGAGTCAAGGAGTGACTCCCCTGCTTGGCAGGCACCAAAAATGACAACGACGGTCGCAAACTACGCCACTCCCGCCGGAGCCCGAAGTTCCTGCAGCCCAGGAAGAGGATTTCCTGACTTCTCCAAGGCCATCGTGAGTCCCCAGCGAAGCTGAGGCAAGTGGACCCCACGAGCAACGAGGAACTGCAGACGCTGGGTACCGTGCACTATTGTCGAGTGCAACCCCTTCACGACATTCTATGAACTTGTGCTTTGGACCACGTGTGGTCCCAGCCTCCAGCAGAGATCCCTCCCAAAATCAGAGGCCTACACCATCCCGAGTGACCGTGGGCCCCTGTTGAGTGAATACTCCTGAGGCGTTTTTGCGATTCCTTGCCAGCTGGCTTGTGGGTCCCCAGAAGACTTTCCAAAGAAACCAAAGGGCTCCCCTGGTTGCTCCAGGTCTGCCCTGACCTACCTTCGTTGGGTAAGTTCCTCAGACCTTGCTGGTCTGCACCATTGACTTTTCTGTTCCACCACAAGACTTGCTGCTACCAAGGCTTGTTGGCTCCAATCGGATCGCCGATACCACAGTCAGCTGCAGACTTCGTGGGACACGCTGAATCCAGCTCCTGGATATCCTCAATGCCTCCTGGACCTCGTGGTTGAAGAGTCAAGACACCAGTGAATGACCTGAATCTGTCGATGACGGTGGGCATTCATCTTCCTTGCCCCGGGCCACTGCCAAGTGCCCTTGAACACTGTCCCCTCTGCTTTCAGGTCTTCCTCCTTCCAAATCCAGGCTTGGATTCCACCGGACACTTCTTCTGTCGCCGCAAGCAGCAAGTCTTCACTGGCTCCCATTGAAAACGACGCCGCGACCCGACACCAAAGGACACCTATGCACCCGGCTCCCCTGGGTGAGGTAACTTTAGCATTATGGTGCTCCCGTGGGTGTGGGCCCTAGAACTACTTACCCTGTAAGTGCCTTGCTTGTGGCTACCCTAGAAGTGCCCTAAAACTCTTATTTTCTAAGTGCGACAATTGCGCTGACTCGTACAGGGTTCGCGTCTGTGTTAGACACATCGCGTCCATCTCCCTTGTAGCTCTATTTGTAACCGTGTCCTTCGACTCGTACTGAGTCCGATCGGTGGGTTCACCTCGAACACACAAGGGGCCTGTAACATTGAAATCTCCAGTGCGCTGACTCGTACAAGGTTCGAGTCTGTGTCAGACACAGCGCGTCCATCTCCCTTGCAACTCTATCTGTAACCGCGTCCTTCGACTCGTACAAGGACCGATCGGTGTGTTCGCCTCGAACACGCAAGGGACCTTTAACATTGAAATCTCAATCGCGTCTGTTCGCATAGACTCGTACAGGACTCGCACCGGTGCCAGGACACCTCGTCCGTCCCCTGTCGGTCTCCTACAACTACCTGGGGTGGTTCTTGGGGGTCCCTCGATTCTAACTGCTCTAGACCTAGGTCTAGCCAAACTAAGATTGTGATATTTGATTGTGCTAACTTATTTTGATAACATTTGATTTGTACATATGTTCCTGACTTCTAATCTCATAAAGAGATTAGTAGAGAGTTGTTTATTAATAAATACATATATATTTGATATATATACCTGTGTGGTGTCTTTTCATTTGGTGATTCAAGAGATTGTGTGGTAAAACAATCTGCTTTACATTCCTCCAAGACTTAGCCTGAAGGCTGCTCTCCACAGCTACCACTAGGATAGCTTTCTATAAAGGTTGTCTTGAACCTACCGACCATAAGAGTCGAATTGTTCTGGTGCAAGGTGTCCACTTTAATTAGTGAACAGCATATACCAGGCCAACTTCTCACAACCAGGTACTGATGCAACAGTTGATTTTGACAGTTATTAAGAATCTGCTCCCTCATGATAAGATTGTACAATCCTGTGAAGTCACATACCTTACTGCCCATCAACCAACCTTCCAGAGCCTTAGCAGAACAATCCACATAGTCTACCCAGTCTTGAGTCTGTGCTTTTGGGTATCTCTGAACTTTAACCTGTATTGTTCAGTTGTTAGGCCAAACCCATCAATCAGAGCACTCTTCAAGACTTTGTAATTGTCAGCATCCTCTTCTCTTACAGTGAGGAGCTTGTCTCTACCTTTGTCTGCAAAGGAGAGCCACAAGATTGCTGCCCACTGCTCCTGAGGGACCCTCTGTACTTTACAGGCCCTCTCCAGTGCAGTTATCCATTTGTGGATGTCATCCCCACTCTGGTAGGGAGGGACAATCTTGCTCAGGTTTCTATGGTCATGTGACCTTTCCCTATCTCTGGGGAAACTGCTGCCACCATGGGACTCTAGTCCCAACTTTTTCTCTCTCTATAGAGATCTAGGGACTCCCTGTCTATAGCCAATTGCTGTTTTCTGAGTTCAAGCTGGGCTTGCTCATACTGAATCAGTCTCTTCCTCCTCTCATGAGAGGATTCCCTTCCATGAGAGGAGACAGAGGTCCCTACTGAGGTGTCAGAGTGGTTAGACTCCTGAGAAAGAGATCTAGTCCTTCTGGGCACACTCACAACTCTTCCTGGGGGGGCAAAGGGGAGGTCATTCTGATCCTCCTCCTCCTCCACAGGAGGAATTGGGTTTTCCAGGTCAAGGTCATTTTCACCTTCCTGGCCAGTTTCAGAGGGGGGGCCCTGGGTTTCTTCACCCCTGACCCCTTCCTCATTTTCTGCCCCACCCTCTCTGCCTACCCCTTCAGACCCTAGGGGCCTGCTGAGATCATCAGACAGTAGCACCTCCCTGAGGTGTTGGGTGCTGGCACTTTTGCCTGCCTTCAGCTTCCTAGTATTGCACAATGCTCTCAATTCCAAGAATGGGAGATTATCATACTTGGAGGGAAGAAGCCCACTGGCTTCTGGCAAGGACTCACTGGGTCCTGGTTTTGAAGACATTACTAGTGAGGTGTGGTGTATGCACTACCTACTCTAGTGTGGCCTACTAAACTCTCTTGAGTTGTAGAAAGGGTGTGCTATCCCTTAACACACAACTCTAAGTTCAGTAGAACTTACTGTATCCTAAGCTTGTTTTATATGTACCTAAGGTACCCTTAGTGGTTTTCAGATGATCAATTCAATTGAGATTATCTGGTAAAACAATAGCAAGCTGGAATCCCACACACTGCACACCAATGTGAGAAGTTGGCCTTGGTATATGCTGTCCACTAATTATAGTGGGCACCTTGCACCAGTCCAAACAACCCCTTATTGGAGATAGGTTAAAGACAACCTTTATTGAAAGCTATCCTATTGGTAGCTATGGAGAGCAGCCTTCAGGCTAAGTCTTGAAGGAATGTAAAGCAGCTTGTTTTACCAGTCTATAATCTCTTGAGTGACCAAATGAAAGAGGACCACACCACACCAAGTATATATTCAAAATATATGTATTTATTGCTAAACACACCCCTCTAGTCTCTTTATGAGGCTAGAGTTCGAAGTACATAAGTTATAAGTTAGTTATCAACAGTAATAGCACAAATACACGTTTGAGCCCTAGGGGCGTACCAAACCATATACCAATAAAGTGGTATAAGAACCACGACTGAGCTAGACACAAGGCCTAGAGCCTGTAGAAGTGCTTGGACCACAAGGAACCACCCCAGGTAGTGACACAGGGGACCCACGGGGGACGCGTGCAGTGTGAGAACACAGCCGCGAATCGCCGTTGACTTCTATGGGGAAAGTCGCGGTTGGAATTTTAGAGAAAAGGGACACTTAGAGGAGGACTTGGAGCAAACCCCTTTAGAACTGGGTCATTCTAGAGTCTATACCCACGGGAGCACCGGAGTACTCGAGTTACCTCACCCAGGGAAGCCGGGTGCATAGGTGTCTTTCGGGGTCGGGTTTCGTCGTCGGTTTCAATGGCGATCTGCTGCAAAGTGCGGCTGGTGGCCAAGTCGAAAGTGTTCGGGTGGATCCAAAGGTGGATCGAAGATCTGAAGAACCTGAAAGCAGAGGGAACAGAGTCTGGGTCACTAGCCAGTGACCAGGAAGGCGATGAGCGGATGCCCACTGATGTCGGGTGCTTCAGGTAGGTTGACAGTCATTTTGACTCTTCAGCCACGAGGTCCAGGAGGCGTCGACGATGACCAGGAGCTGGATTCGAGCTGTCCCACAACGTTTGTCGATTGCAGGGCGGTCCGCGACCGGATTGGACCCAACAAGCCTTGGCAACGGCAAGTCTCGTGGAAATAGAAGAAGGACGGTGGTGCAGACCAGCAAGGTCTGAGGGACTCACCCAGCAAGGGTCAGTCAGGACACGCCTGGAGCAACCAGGAAAGCCCAAGCAGAAGAAGATTGGCCTTTGGGAGGGCCCACTAGCCAACGGACTAGCGACCGCAAAGGAGCCTTGAGTGGACGCACTTAGAGCTGGCTCACGGGACACTCGTGAAGTGGAGGCCAGGGATCTTCAGTGCAGTTAGTGCTGGAGGCGGGGGCTATTTGGAGCCCAAAGCACAACTTCGTGGGAGACCAGGAAGAGGATGCACTTGCAAATGTGCTCGGTGTCCAGGGGTCATGGTTCCATGTTAACCACGACAGCTACGGGCCTCAGCTTTGCTGGGGACTCAGGGCAGCCTCGGCGAAGTCTGGAAATCTACCTCTGGTGATGCAAAGACTTCGGCGTCTGGCGGGAGCTTCAGTGATGCAGACCAGACAATTTCTTCATTGGTGCCTGCCAAGCAGGGGAGTCACTCCTTGACCCCAAGGGAGCTTCTTCAGTCCTCTAATCTTAAAGTAGAGCGTCGAAGGTCCAGGATTCTGTATCAGAGTTTCATCCAGGTAAATCTAACGTCCTAAGGATTGGGGTCCCATACTTATACTAAGTTAGGGGGTTGGACATACTCTGGGGACCCACCTATGGGAGGGTTACACCCATTCCCTTTGTCCAGTTTCGCACCAGAGCAGGGGCTGGAAGCCCCTGAACCAGTTTGAACTGGGGTATGCACAAGTGTGCCCCCAGTGCAGGACTTCAAAGCACCAGAGAGTGCTCCCGCCCAGCCCCAATACACATTATCCTGTCTGGGGAGGTGGTTACACCTCCCTGGGACAGGAAACCTATTGTCCAGGCCTCCCCTGCCGGAGTTTCAGTCAGCAGCAGGAGGCCAGACCCGTGTCTGTGGCAGCGGCATCCATTTTGTGATGCCAGGGCTTGGAAAGAAGTTACCGGGCAGGCCAATGTGTACATGTCTCTCCCTCTAGAAGGGTGGAATGCTACCCCTGCCACCAGAACTGGCGGGGGGGGTAGTTTTCCAAGATGTTTGACACCAAACACGACATGTTTCCGTGCAGCCATCCCAAAGTTAGCATTTAACGCGAGGTTATAATGCGCTTAAGAGTATATGGTCAGGCTGCACTACAAACAGCATCAGAGAAGGGTCTCCGAACGCTGCAGAGGGGCTCTGCTCATGCAGGGGCCCCCTCTCACATAGGAACCAAGCACTCTGCCTTCAGGATTGACAAGGCCTGCCATAGGAGTGACTTGTAGGTTTATATGTGTGTATGTATGTAGTGATATAGGTAACCTATATCACAGTAAGGGGTGCTTGCACCACCTTACCCAGGCTGCAGTAGCAGACCTGTGGTGTCCTTTTGGCTGGCCTTCCAGGGGTGGCACAATACATGCTTCAGCCCCTGTCAGGCCTCTGAGGTACCTATGCCCTGGGTACATAGTATACCATATACTAGGGACTTACAAGGGCACTCCAGATTCCAATCAGAGATGTGCCTAAGGCACATGGAAACCATTTTAGAGAGGAAGCAGCTAGGCTGGGGTTCTGATTAGCAGGGCCCCAGCCAGACTAAAGTCGAAAAACAGTGAAGCATCAGCAAAAAGTGGGGGTACCCATGTGAAGCAGATCCTACTCTCCTACAACAAGTAAGTTGGAAAATTGGTGTTATTTGTTTGATTGGGGCATTGCACCTACTTTTTTTGTACTTTTCATCGTTTTTTTAAAATTTATTGTGGTGGGTGGCCTGTAGTCTCAGTAGGGGCCTAGTTGTTTCTTTGTAAGTAATTTTTCTTCTTTTATAAAGGAAACATGTTGTACAGTTCACTACATTTTCTACAACTTGAAATCAATTTGCAATATTTATTTTTTAATTCACTAGCCCAGTAGTCTGCCAATAGGCCTTTCAGCCAGTAGGCCCAGAGCTACTCATGGGTGCATGAAACAACTGTTTCTGTGGTGTCTGTTGAATTTAAACATCATTTAGGGCATGGATGGCATTGGATTGAATACAAAATGTGTTTTTTGGGGGTATTTCACTTTTTTTCATGTGTGTTAAATAAATGCCTTTGTTGGATGTGTGTGGTTGTTGTGTAACTTGCAAACCTTTTTTAGCCCTGCGGATTTTCATTTTTGGCATTGTTGTATTAAAGCTGTGTTGTTTAGCATGCCTCCTTTGTCTGGCCAGTGTATGTGTGTTTGTAATAGTGGGCCAGCATTTGCCTTGACTGAGCCTCCCAGTGTGGCCAGGGGCCATTTTGTAAAGTCTGTGTACATATAGGCCTGCTTGAGTTCATTGTTTTCCAGGCCTCCTGCTTGCTGTTGTTGTGAGTGACTGACCATGTGGCTGGTGGCCATTTTGTGGTGGTGGTAGTGCTTTAGCCATAGACCTGCATATCATCTTTCTTTTGTTCCTCTTGGCTTATTACTTCTTGTTGTGGGTGGCCTGCCTGGCCATGTGGCTGGTGGCTATTTTCGTGAAGGCAACCAGTGTGCTTTTGCCATATGCCTGCATTGTCTGTCTTCACTTTCTAGTTGTTGTGGCCTGCCTGGCCATGTGGCTGGTGGCCATTTTCTTGAAGGCAACCAGTGTGCTTTTGCCATAGGCCTGCATTGTCTGTCTTCCCTTTCTTGTTGTTGTGGCCTGGCCATGTGGCTGGCGGCCATTTTGTGAAGGCAACCAGTGTGCTTTTGCCATAGGCCTGCATTGTCTGTCTTCCCTTTCTTGTTGTTGTGGCCTGGCCATGTGGCTGGTGGCCATTTTGTGAAGGCAACCAGTGTGCTTTTGCCATAGGCCTGCATTGTCTGTCTTCCCTTTCTTGTTGTTGTGGCCTGCCATGTGGCTGGTGGCCATTTTGTGCAGGGGCAGCAAGTGTGCTTCTGCATTAGGCCTGCAAGCCTTCTTTGTGGTGGCCATGCCTTCTTGCTGGTTGTTGTTTTGCATGCAATTATTTCTTTTTTGTTTTATGACTTTTATCCAGCAAAAACTATAGCACAGCTCATTACATTTTCTAATAAATTTGCAATATTATTTATTTTAATTGTTTCACTATGTGGCCTAGTCTGCCAATGGGTTTTCCAACCAATAGGCCCAGAGCTACTCATGGGTGCATGAAACCACTGTTTCTGTGGTTGGTGTCTGTTGAATTTAAACATAATTTAGGTCATGGAAGGCATTGGATTGAAATGCAAAATGTGTTTTTTTAGGTATTTCACTTTTTTTCATGTGTGTTAAATAAATGCCTTCGTTGGATGTGTGTGGTTGTTGTGTAACTTGCAAACCTTTTTTAGCCCTGTGGATTTTCATTTTTGGCATTGTTGTATTAAAGCTGTGTTGTTTAGCATGCCTCCTTTGTCTGGCCAGTGTGTGAGTGTGTTTGTAATAGTGGGCCAGCATTTGCCTTGGCTAAGCCTCCCCGTGTGGCCAGGGGCCATTTTGTAAAGTTTGTGTCCATATAGGCCTGCTTGAGTTCATTGTTTTCCAGGCCTCCTGCTTGCTGTTGCTGTGAGTGACTGACCATGTGGCTGGTGGCCATTTTGTGGTGGTGGTAGTGCTTTTCCCATAGACCTGCATGTCTTCTTTACTTTGTTCCTCTTCGCTTATTGCTTCTTGTTGTGGGTGGCCTGCCAGGCCATGTGGCTGGCGGCCATTTTGTGACTGCAGCCAGTGTGCTTTTGCCATATACCTGCATTGTCTGTCTTCACTTTCTTGTTGTTGTGGCCTGCCTGGCCATGTGGCTGGTGGCCATTTTCGTGAAGGCAACCAGTGTGCTTTTGCCATAGGCCTGCATTGTCTGTCTTCCCTTTCTTGTTGTTGTCGCTTGGCAATGTGGCTGGCAGCCATTTTGTGAAGGCAGCCAGTGTGCTTTTGCCATAGGGCTGCGTTGTCTGTCTTCCCTTTCTTGTTGTTGTGGCCTGGCCATGAGGCTGGTGGCCATTTTGTGAAGGCAACCAGTATGCTATTGCCATAGGCCTGCAAGCATTCTTTGTGGTGGCCAATGGCCATGCCTTGTTGTTGTTTTGCATGCAATTTTTTCTTCTTTGCTAAAAATGCAGCACAGTTCACTACATTTTCTAATAAATTTGCAATATTATTGATTTGAATTGATTCACTATGTGGCCTTGTCTGCCAATGGGTTTTCTAACCAATAGGCCCAGAGCTACTCATGGGTGCATGAAGCAAATGTTTCTGTGGTGTCTGTTGAATTTAAACATCATTTAGGGCATTGGTGGCATTGGATTGAATTGCAAAATGTAAATTCAGATGAGTGGACAACAACAGCCGCAACAACAGCTGTAACCACCGCCCCCAATAGTAGTTGTTCCTCCCGAAGTAGGGGCAGTTCAGGAAATCGAGCTTCCTGCAGAGGACGAAGAGCAAGTCACTCTTTCAGAAGATCTGTTGTCTTCCAGTACCCCAGCAAGGAAAAGGAGGGTTAGTCCTTCGACTTCTTCTGCAAGCCCCTCCTTCTGATGATCTAGACGCCACTTGGAAGCCGCCAGCTCGGTCTGAGAGTGATACAAGACACGAGACAAGGCCAGGGAAAAGGAAGGTTGCAGAAAGCCTTAGAGTTATGGAGGTAGATGTAGAAGAGGAGGATGATGACAAGCCACTCATCATCGAAATTAGTCCCGCCCCAGTGGAGACCGACATTACCCCATCCCAAATTGCTGTGTGGGATGTGACAAGGATATCACCAACACAGATGATACCACCAACACCACCTCCAGCTTCCATATTTCGCCGGGAGCGACCTACATCCACCACAACCACAACCACCTCAGTAGAAGTAGGTACTGCAGAGAGTCAAACTTCACGCCCACCTACCAGTTCATCCGGCTTTGATAGTGGCACCAGCAGCACCAGAAAGTTGACCTCCCCAGTTTGGGACTTCTTTACGGTTAGCAGGAAGGAGGTGAACATTGCTATATGCTCCATTTGTGGACAAGGTGTTAGGCAGGGTAAGCTTGGTACAAACCATGGTACCGGAGGCCAAACAACCCATCTGAACAAACCAGACTTGGGCGCAGTTCGCGGAGTTTTGATCCGATCACTGAGACATTTTCTCTGGTACACAAAGTAGCCTTGTCCCCAGCAGTGCAGTGGTACTGCCCACATCCTCATCAGCAACATTGCAGTGGCACAAGACTAAGAGTCAGGCTCAGACACCAAGGGGTCCCAGGCAAGAGAGTACCGCAACAAAAAAAAGTGCGTTGAGCCTAACAACATCTGGCGTCAAGACATCACCTGCATCAGTGGCACCAAAAAAGAAAAAAATCCAGGCTATCATTCTCAGCATTTTTAGGTCAGAGGGGCAGTACGAACGCAACCACCCACCAGCACGTTTGTACAACGCGAAGCTGGCTAAAATGTTAGCGCTGAACCTCCTCCCTTTCTCTTTTGTGGAAGGGGTGGGTTTTCTTGAATTTGTGACAGCCATCTGCCCAAAATGGAAGGTTCCCAGCCAGTCCTATTTCGCCAGAGTTGCTGTTCCAGCACTACATCACGACGTGCTGGAATTGCTTGGACAAGCTTTGCAGCAGAGTGCTTTTCACACTATCCACCTGACAACAGACATGTGGACCAGTTGCCAAGCCACTGATTACATGTGCATCACTGCACACTGGATCTCTTTTGTGGGGGTTAGAGAAAAGATATCTGCAGCAGGTGTTGTTGACACTGCTGAGATTTGTAATGCCACTCGGAAACATGCAACTGTAGCCATGTTCACCATGGAGAAATCTCATACTGCTGCAAACATTTTGGAAGACTTTGACAGCAAGGTCTTTGAATAACTGTGACCAAGAGGGCTTAACATTGGTTTTGTTGCCACGGACAATGGCAGTAATATAGTTAAGGCCATGGCCGCTGGTGGATATTTCAGGGTCCTGTGTTTGGCGCACTGCATTAACATCATTGTTCAAGACTTTCTGAAAAAAGAAGACAGGGTCAGCAACTTACTGACCACCTGCAGAAGATTCTGCACACATTCCAGCCATTCTTTTAAAGCCCGGAAGCAGCTGAGGATCTGTTGGGGTTTGTACAGCGCAGCCGTCGTAATAGCCCTCCGGGATGAGGTTAGTAGGAAATGTTTGACCAGGTGTTAAACACAGCAAGGTAAGCTTGACCAAACTGTGCTTAAGTGGTCAGGTTTATTCTGTGGTGACACCAACCCTATTGTGTGTGCATTGCCTTATGGTTAGTCAAGGTTGCCTTTTTGTAAACCCCCGTTTGAATGAATAAGCTTCTGATTCTGCTAACAATTATGTTTGCCTGTGTTACATTTCACTTCAATAAGGCAGTCACCCGACTCGAGCAACAAGAAACAGGTGCTAGGCCTTGTGTGCATGTTGCTTTCCGTTAAATTGTCAAACGTGTCTAGCAACGTGAAGAGAAACCCCACCCTTCCGCAGCTATAAAAGACTGCTGCTCCCGCTTACTCGCGCTTGTGTTTGTTACCGCTATCCAGCATCTCCACTTACCTGAAACTCTCCCGACGAAGCAGCAGCATCCTGGTCCCGTCTCCTGACTTCCGGTTTTCTTCCTGCTTCCGCTGCGCTTCCCTGCATTGAAGACTCGTTTCCTGTTCCGTCCCCATTAGACGTCCGGCGCGCATTTCCTGGTCCAGATTCTTCTTCCAACAAAGAGAAAGAAGACAAGAATCATAAAACAAGTAAGAACGTTCCGCTTGCGGAGCGCGCGCGCACGCATGCATGCAGAACATTTAAAAGGTAAAGAGAATACTTATCGTTGAACTTTCAGGTTGAATGAAGCCTCCTTGTCACAATCTTCTGTCAAGAGCTAAGACAATTACAAAAGAGAAAAAGGAACGCATAGATGGTCTGTGAAAAGAAGACTCTGTGATTTTATCAATGCGAAAGAACAATTTTCATTTCCTTTGTTTATTTTTGGGGCATTATTATAAAGCGTCACACAGAATCTGATGTTAAGTAAGTGGCCTACAATGAGGTGCACGTTTGTGAATGTATAACACGAATGTTCGTAAAACTGATGTGTTTTTGTTTGTATTACAGAAAAAAGGGAGAGGCATATTTAAGTCATCTCCTAATGTCATTAAGAGACATACAGTAAAAGCAAAAGGTACTAAAAGGGGCAAGGAGTAGTATTAAAGTAAAACCACTGGTGAATATTACTGTTCAAAGAAGTAAGCAGTACTGCACTCATTGTTATTTATTTTCTTTGTAGGGAATGGTCCACTAAAGGTGTAGCCGTCAGAAGCACTTTGACAGAAGTGAAGATAGTGGCGAGTGTGTCCTTTTATTTACCTTTTGGTTATTTTGTCCCTTTTTTCCCCTTCCCCCGAGGACCTAAGAATCCGAGCTGTACATTCACAAAAGCTTTAGGAGGATTTAGGTCTTAGGGGGCATTGGGAAAAATTCTTCACATCTCTCAACTGGAACGCCTGGATTTCAGGTGAGTGAAGGTTAACAGGATCATTCAACGTGAGCATAGAATGCCAGTTAAAGCACTCATCCAGGAGGTGCCAACACGTTGGAACTCAACTTATTACATGCTTGAACGTCTGTTTGAGCAGTACAGACCAATCAATGAATATGTCATGCAAAGAGGGGATGCTACTGTGAAAGGCAGGATCATTGACTTGGACCAATGGGGCCTAGTTAAATGCCTGACAGAGATGCTACTTCCTTTCGAGCTCTTCACACATGAAGTCAGCAAGGAGGACTGTACTATGGGCCAAGCTATCCCATTGTTGCACATGCTACAGGAACAGCTGAAGGGGGTGTCTGCAATGTACGCAGGTGTGGAGGAAAAAAAAGAAGCATATGAGTTGGTGGAGAGCTTAACCCTTCGCTTATCTGAAAATACAAGGGTGCAAAGAGGCATTGTGTCATGCAACCATTACACTTGTGCCACAATTCTGGATCCACAGTACAAACCAGTACTGAACACATTGATTCCTTTTTCAGAAGGGGATGTTGCCAACTACAAAACTTGGATAGCTGAGGAAGCCAGTCACTTAGAAAAAGAACGGCCGGGAATTTGAGGCCCGCTACTCCAGGCCACAACAAGTACTGCAGGGCAGCCGGCATCAAGTTCAACTTCAGAGCCTGAGAGCAGTGGGGTTGGCTCACAGCAGCCAAAACCACCAACAACACCAGGAACAACATCAACAAGAACAGGAGCATCAGCCCCACCAAAATCGGCACAGGAATGGTTTCTACAGCAAGGGCTTGTTAGGTCCAGTGCTGGGGCAAAGGCAAAAGAGGCCGAGCAAAGCGGAGCACCCCTGAGCATTGAGCGGATGGTCCAGGCCTATCTGGATGACCCAACAGAGGTCTACATTGATCAAAACCCATTGCTGTGTTGGTATGGGAAAAGGCGCCAATGGCCACTGCTCAGCAGGCTGGTGATAAACTATCTGGCTTGCCCTGTTGCAAGTGTCTCTTATGAGCATGTTTTCAGTGCTGCTGGTGCCTTTCTGACAGTGAGAAGGACCAGTCTCTCGTCCCAAAATGTGGAGAGGTTAACCATAATCAAAATGAATCAGCACTTTATACCACCGGAATACACCATAGCTGAAGTAGCACAGCAGGAATATGATGACGGCGACTTAGGTCATGGAAGTAGTGTGTTGGATGACCTACTTCTGGGTGAACCACCAGAGTTTGAGGACGAGCTCTACGTCCCTGACAACAGCTAGGCTTTCGACTTGTTACTTTCTTTCTTGCTTTGACGCCCCCAAAAAAGCCTCCCAAAAAGATACAGCTAAGGAATATTATTTACTTTTATTATTTGTGTATCACTGTCTTTCTGGTTCGAATCACAATAAATCCATCACCACCGTCTTACTCTTTTATTGCCAGATTGGAGTTGCAACTAGTGTGCAGACAGTGAAGAAGTAAGTCCACTCCCCCGAATCCTGCTCCAGTCCTGACTCACCCTAAATCCATTTCCCTCAAGCCAGACATTGGATGGGGAATAGTACAAGAAATGTGAAATGTGTGCCTGCCTCGTCGAGTCCCTTCAAAGAAGCTGACTATAGCTATCCTCCTTTCCGATCCTGGAGGGACTGCCCCGTAAGAACAGGTAAAGATGGCATGCATTGGACCCTGACTCTAAGTGATTGGTGTTTGTTTTGTTGTTGTGCATGATGTCTACTAGTATTTAATCTAGACACAAAAAAGTGACTCAAGTCAATGTTTCCCTTCTTGTTGTTCAATAACAAAATTGTACTACTGCAGGCCGGTCCATTGCATTTTTGATTCTGGACTCACTCGGTACACTACAGAGTTGGACATCATGATGACCACACCATACTCGCAGTCAGTCAGTAGGATTGGAGATGATTGATGGAATAACTCAGAGCATTTCATGAAGTGGCCTAAAAGGTAAACAAGTCAACAACAACAACACCAGACCTACATGTCTGTGTAGTGGTGGAGGTGAGTGTAGTGGTATGACTGACAGCGGTGCATTGATTTAGTTACTTAATTTGGAAAATGCTATGTTGCTGTGTGTGTGTGCTCAGTGCTGTCTGGCTCAAAATCTAAGCTAAGTGGAGGTTGGGTGGGTGCTGCAGGCCTGCTCCTGTTCTTGTTGTAGGTTAATGCTGGAAACAGAGTAGACATGATTTAACCATGCCGCCTCTGAAAGTTTTCTTGTTGTACTCCTCCTTAATTTATGCAGTTTAACTTTACTTTTCTCCTTGATGTTTCAATATCCTTTTTGTTTTTCCATCTACACTTACAGGCCGGCCTTTCCCTCTGCTATACTGTGAAAAACAACTCACACTTACCTTACCAATCCGCATCCAGCAGGCAGGCACCCAAGACTGATGGACGGAGCGTCCATGGAAGGAAGGACCAGGAGGAATGCCGACTGCCGAGATGTAACTCCCAATTTGACCATAACATAGTTATAGTATCATCTTTTAATTTCATTAATTTTTTCTCTTCAATCATTACGACTGTATGTGTTGTTGTTTATTATGTTTGCTTATATTTGACTTTCACAGATATTTTTTAATTTTCTTTGCTAGCTTAAAAGGAAGCCCGGTACAACAGAACATAAAATGTATGTAACTTGGGCCTCTCTGGGGGCAGACAGGCAAGGCAATTGCATAATAATAATAATAATTAATAATATACTGCTGCCCTGTACTACTAGTCTAGTACTAAACATCATCATCAAGTCATCATCAAACATGCATTTCCTTTTTCTCCCTTAACAGATTTATGATGGTCGTCTGCCAAGATTGTGTGTGTTGTCCATGTGTAGTGTTTGTCTTTGTCAAACCTTTCCCTCAAATACCCCTTTCCAACCATTCATCAAACCCTAACCCTCTTCCCCCGGGCTGTGTGATTTATATTGAGATGTGACTAAATTAAATTCACACCAATAATTGATCACACACTTGTTGGGGCAGATGTGGTGAAAGCAACAATATTAACTCAAGGCAGGGCGAGGATCTTCTTCTGCTCTAAATATATATATATATATATAAATATATACACATCCGCAAAGTTTACCTCAACGAAGGAGCCCAAACCACGGGTGAGTGTTGCTATTCAAATTTTAATCAGGGCTGCAGCACAAGTTGGTAGGATCACAAGCGGCATGTTCATGAGCCAACGCGTTTCGGGCCTCTGCCCTTTGTCACAGGCTGATTATACTGGCATTACAAAGCGAATGGTGCACCTGTGTTCCATAAAGTATCCCGCCTCAGTGGGCGTGGCCGCATACACGGCATCTCGGTACTTGAAGTGCTGTCCGTTTTGCTCAAGTGAGCCGCCTTGCAGTCAGTAAATAAAACATAATAAAACCCATGTGGGTTGCTCGGCATCCTCCTTAACTGGCACATACACATTGTTGCCCTGATTATTCAGCTTCTGTCCTGTACTGATGTCGGCCACTGGCATCATCCAGGTCTGATTTGACGCAGCGGGACTCCTTCACGGCTAGGCACAGCCGTCAAAATACATCCGCAAAGTTTACCTCAAAGAAGGAGCCCAAACCACGGGTGAGGGTTGCTATTCAAATTTTAATCAGGGCTGCAGCACAAGTTGGTAGGATCACAAGCGGCATGTTCATGAGCCGACGCGTTTCGGGCCTCTGCCCTTTGTCACAGGCTGATTATACTGGCATTACAAAGCGAATGGTGCACCTGTGTTCCATAAAGTATCCCGCCTCAGTGGGCATGGCCGCATACACGGCATCTCGGTACTTGAAGTGCTGTCCGTTTTGCTCAAGTGAGCCGCCTTGCAGTCAGTAAATAAAACATAATAAAACCCATGTGGGTTGCTCGGCATCCTCCTTAACTGGCACATACACATTGTTGCCCTGATTATTCAGCTTCCGTCCTGTACTGATGTCGGCCACTGGCGTTATCCAGGTCTGCTTTGACGCAGCGGGACTCCTTCACGGCTAGGCACAGCCGTCAAAATACATCCGCAAAGTTTACCTCAACGAAGGAGCCCAAACCACGGGTGAGTGTTGCTATTCAAATTTTAATCAGGGCTGCAGCACAAGTTGGTAGGATCACAAGCGGCATGTTCATGAGCCGACGCATTTCGGGCCTCTGCCCTTTGTCACTGGCTGATTATACTGGCATTACAAAGCGAATGGTGCACCTGTGTTCCATAAAGTATCCCGCCTCAGTGGGTGTGGCCGCATACACGGCATCTCGGTACTTGAAGTGCTGTACATTTTGCTCAAGTGAGCCGCCTTGCAGTCAGTAAATAAAACATAATAAAACCCATGTGGGTTGCTCAGCATCCTCCTTAACTGGCACATACACATTGTTGCCCTGATTATTCAGCTTCCGTCCTGTACTGATGTCGGTCACTGGCGTCATCCAGGTCTGCTTTGACGCAGCGGGACTCCTTCACGGCTAGGCACAGCCGTCAAAATACATCCGCAAAGTTTACCTCAACGAAGGAGCCCAAACCACGGGTGAGTGTTGCTATTCAAATTTTAATCAGGGCTGCAGCACAAGTTGGTAGGATCACAAGCGGCATGTTCATGAGCCGACGCGTTTCGGGCCTCTGCCCTTTGTCACAGGCTGATTATACTGGCATTACAAAGCGAATGGTGCACCTGTGTTCCATAAAGTATCCCGCCTCAGTGGGTGTGGCCGCATACACGGCATCTCGGTACTTGAAGTGCTGTCCGTTTTGCTCAAGTGAGCCGCCTTGCAGTCAGTAAATAAAACATAATAAAACCCATGTGGGTTGCTCTGCATCCTCCTTAACTGGCACATACACATTGTTGCCCTGATTATTCAGCTTCCGTCCTGTACTGATGTCGGCCACTGGCGTCATCCAGGTCTGCTTTGACGCAGCGGGACTCCTTCACGGCTAGGCACAGCCGTCAAAATACATCCGCAAAGTTTACCTCAACGAAGGAGCCCAAACCACGGGTGAGTGTTGCTATTCAAATTTTAATCAGGGCTGCAGCACAAGTTGGTAGGATCACAAGCTGCATGTTCATGAGCCGACGCGTTTCGGGCCTCTGCCCTTTGTCACAGGCTGATTATACTGGCATTACAAAGCGAATGGTGCACCTGTGTTCCATAAAGTATCCCGCCTCAGTGGGTGTGGCCGCATACACGGCATCTCGGTACTTGAAGTGCTGTCAGTTTTGCTCAAGTGAGCCGTCTTGCAGTCAGTAAATAAAACATAATAAAACCCATGTGGGTTGCTCGGCATCCTCCTTAACTGGCACATACATATTGTTGCCCTGATTATTCAGCTTCCGTCCTGTACTGATGTCGGCCACTGGCGTCATCCAGGTCTGCTTTGACGCAGCGGGACTCCTTCACGGCTAGGCACAGCCGTCAAAATACATCCGCAAAGTTTACCTCAACGAAGGAGCCCAAACCACGGGTGAGTGTTGCTATTCAAATTTTAATCAGGGCTGCAGCACAAGTTGGTAGGATCACAAGCGGCATGTTCATGAGCCGACGCGTTTCGGGCCTCTGCCCTTTGTAACAGGCTGATTATACTGGCATTACAAAGCGAATGGTGCACCTGTGTTCCATAAAGTATCCCGCCTCAGTGGGCATGGCCGCATACACGGCATCTCAGTACTTGAAGTGCTGTCCGTTTTGCGCAAGTGAGCCGCCTTGCAGTCAGTAAATAAAACATAATAAAATCCATGTGGGTTGCTCGGCATCCTCCTTAACTGGCACATACACATTGTTGCCCTGATTATTCAGCTTCCGTCCTGTACTGATGTCGGCCACTGGCGTCATCCAGGTCTGCTTTGACGCAGCAGGACTCCTTCATGGCTAGGCACAGCCGTCAAAATACATCCGCAAAGTTTACCTCAACGAAGGAGCCCAAACCATGGGTGAGTGTTGCTATTCAAATTTTAATCAGGGCTGCAGCACAAGTTGGTAGGATCACAAGCGGCATGTTCATGAGCCGACGCGTTTCGGGCCTCTGCCCTTTGTCACAGGCTGATTATACTGGCATTACAAAGCGAATGGTGCACCTGTGTTCCATAAAGTATCCCGCCTCAGTGGGCGTGGCCGCATACACGGCATCTCGGTACTTGAAGTGCTGTCCGTTTTGCTCAAGTGAGCCGCCTTGCAGTCAGTAAATAAAACATAATAAAACCCATGTGGGTTGCTCGGCATCCTCCTTAACTGGCACATACACATTGTTGCCCTGATTATTCAGCTTCCGTCCTGTACTGATGTCGGCCACTGGCGTCATCCAGGTCTGCTTTGACGCAGCGGGACTCCTTCACGGCTAGGCACAGCCGTCAAAATACATCCGCAAAGTTTACCTCAACGAAGGAGCCCAAACCACGGGTGAGTGTTGCTATTCAAATTTTAATCAGGGCTGCAGCACAAGTTTGTAGGATCACAAGCGGCATGTTCATGAGCCGACGCGTTTCGGGCCTCTGCCCTTTGTCACAGGCTGATTATACTGGCATTACAAAGCGAATGGTGCACCTGTGTTCCATAAAGTATCCCGCCTCAGTGGGCCTGGCCACATACACGGCATCTCGGTACTTGAAGTGCTGTCCATTTTGCTCAAGTGAGCCGCCTTGCAGTCAGTAAATAAAACATAATAAAACCCATGTGGGTTGCTCGGCATCCTCCTTAACTGGCACATACACATTGTTGCCCTGATTATTCAGCTTCCATCCTGTACTGATGTCGGCCACTGGCGTCATCCAGGTCTGCTTTGACGCAGCGGGACTCCTTCACGGCTAGGCACAGCCGTCAAAATACATCCGCAAAGTTTACCTCAACGAAGGAGCCCAAACCATGGGTGAGTGTTGCTATTCAAATTTTAATCAGGGCTGCAGCACAAGTTGGTAGGATCACAAGCGGCATGTTCATGAGCCGACGCGTTTCGGGCCTTTGCCCTTTGTCACAGGCTGATTATACTGGCATTACAAAGCGAATGGTGCACCTGTGTTTCATAAAGTATCCCGCCTCAGTGGGCGTGGCCGCATACACGGCATCTCGGTACTTGAAGTGCTGTCCGTTTTGCTCAAGTGAGCCGCCTTGCAGTCAGTAAATAAAACATAATAAAATCCATGTGGGTTGCTCGGCATCCTCCTTAACTGGCACATACACATTGTTGCCCTGATTATTCAGCTTCCGTCCTGTACTGATGTCGGCCACTGGCATCATCCAGGTCTGCTTTGACGCAGCGGGACTCCTTCACGGCTAGGCACATATATATATATATCCATCCAACACTGGCAACATGTAGATTAGATTGCCCACCCATGCTCAGTATTCGCTATTCAATTTTTTTTCCAGAGGAACATAATCCATCATAATTATTAATTGCCGGCATGGATTTATCATCCTTCCAGCAGTAAAGGTTACGCTTGTCCACTTCATAGGTCGAGTCAACTTCAGTTTGTAACTTGTACTAGGCTATCCCTGCCACCATTATGTTTTATTTTACTTTAGCATTGCTTATCATCATCATGGTTTCTTGTTTGGCAGTCTTCTTGTGTACTGTACTTCTACTACTTGTTCCGTAGTCTCCCTCAGGTGACTGACTGTCTCATTTTTTTTTTTTGCAAATGCAACTGTGTACTACTGCTACCACCACCCACCATGGCACCTTGGGAAACCAAACCATCACCATGTAGTCATCGCTTTGCCTAAACATCAATCACAGGTAAGAGAAGAAGTGTGGGGGAGGCAATAATGTATATACTATGGAAATTAATTAATTCACACATCCAAATCCTTCTGAGTACATAGGGGTTTTAGTTGCAGACTGCATAGACTAGGAGAGACTGACAGTAGTAGGACAAGTGAGGGTACCGCATCTATCTGTTGGTGTGTTACACTATTGGCAGGTTTCAAAAACTGGCTGCGGCCCTGCAGCAAAGGAGGAAACAAGGCGAAGTAATAGAGTAACCCCCCCAGAAAAGATTTACATCATATGTATTGTAAAACTATAAATAATTTATTACCCTAACAAATAAACTAGAAGAAACCCACAGCACCTGACCCACCCCTCTCCCTAACCCCAACCAATGTCCAGTAAATGTCTATGTCCAAATGTCCATAAAAAAAAGAACACCCACATTTTCTCCAACTCCCCCCACCCTCTCCCCAACATGTTCCACCCACCAAAAAAAAAGATTAAAAAAGGGCAAGGGTGAAGAAGACTGAGGTCTAGCAGCGGGCGTGACGGCTAGTGCGCTCCAGGACCTCCTCCAGCCTTGCCTCTAGGCGCGCCATCCGGAGGAGTATGCAGCGCCGAAAGTTCCTGCAGGAACAACAGGGGTGGGCAGCAGTGGTCGATAATGAGGTGCAGCGGGCGGCTGCCAGAACACAGTGCCGTACCACCAGAGGCACCGGGGGGCCTGGCTGGTGCCTGGGGCATTGGAGGAAGCTGCAGCTGCCGCCTCCTCCTCCGCTAGGACAACCAGCCGGCGATATTCGTCCCGGATGGCCTCCAGCTTCCGTTGCCGTGTCCTTGCTGCTAACTCCTGCCTGTTGGGTTGGGAAGGAGTAGCTATATCAAGAAAGAAAAAAGACAATTGTAACCAATACTCTTAGCAAAACAGTAACACAAAATTATACACATAAAATTATAGTGGCACAGTAGCACTAGCAGTACATAACATTTGTGGCATCCTGACTTCCTCGGCCCCTAAGATTTGGATGTGATGATTGATGATTAGACTTTCAGGCATTAGGCACTATGGAGTAGACAAGTATTCTTCTTCTCTCTCTTGTTTAGCACAATTAATCTTGTAGGTATGCCAGCTCAGTCAGCTTGTGCCCTAGACAGACATACTCGTGTCACAGACTCACGTTACTTTACTACTGTCTGCAGGTGGGGCAGCTGTACTACACAATTATCTATTTTTCCATTACGGCCATACTCTGTTAAATCAATGGCAAATGCTCAATTTCACTTTCACCCTGACTACTACAATAAGGCACATGATATATGCTTAATATGAATGATGATGATATACGGCATGATGTCACGTCACTAACGTGATGATGATGACATACTGATTTGTGAGTAGTTAACCATGCAGCCGATAGGCCACCCATGGCTGACATGGTCAAAGTGACATGGGTAGGGACTGGAGCAGAAGTGGGCCTCGGAGTCAGAGGGAGGCGATTGACGATGGGTGGGTAGGGTACATAATACATAGTCATGCACAATATATATGTTGTGCTTGCAAACTACTGTGAGTCAAGGGAGTATTTCATTCTGAAATACAACCTCAAACCTTTGAATCAAAAACCTTAGAAAAAAACAGTCCTTGTTTATTCTTCCCAGGGCTTTTTAAATTTATTATTGCATTGCTCTTCTAGCATTATTTTATTCTTCACCCTTGGCTTTGGTACTCTGGCACGGTTTAATTTTCTTTTACATTCTATTCATCCAGTCTGACTCTTCACCTACTATGGTACCATCCAGGCATCCATCCTTCCAAACATGGCTATCATAAATCTTTCACCGACAACATACATTTGTCATTTAACCACCACCCATGCGTCCTTGCTTGCCTTTGAGTTTGACCCCTCAAACCCCCCGGAAGATTTCTTTCACCCACACAGTTTCACCCACCCACCCAGGCAGGCATCCTTTCTGCTTTCTTATTCTTTCACCTTTCACCCATCCTTCAACCACCCATGCATCCTCAGCCACCTATATGCATCCTGGGGCCCCTTCCTTCACCCACGCATCCTTCTCTGCCAGTCATATATTACATGTCGTCTGACTCTTTGTCTTCGTCATAAAACTTTCTCTGCTGAGTTGAAGATAGAATAGAATAGGCCATTAGTTACTCAACCCCCACTAATGCTAATGTTAAGTAAAGGGTGTCTTCTTCAACTGTTCAGTGTTCACAACAACTTAGTCTCAGCAGAAGTACAGTGTACTGAGTGTACACCCTTGCAGCGAGTGTAACTGTATTCATCATTCTCAATAAGTAAGGAATATGACTTACCACCACCCGCCACTGCTCCTGGCTCACCCCCTGCGGCATCCGCTCCCTCCGGAGTGGCATGGCCCTTGCTGCTGGTCCCAGCACTGGTGGTTGGTACGCCTGGAAAAAAGAAAAACATTTCACATTTTTTAGATGCCATATACACCTCCCCTATGTATTTTTTTCATTAGCAAGATTGAAAATGCATAATAATACATACACCACACACATCACTGTCTACAATTCGGATACTAGAGTAGAGTAGACAGTATGTCCTATCAAAAATAACAAAATATCCAGTTGGGAATTTTGTTGGTGGCAATATTTGAAAAGCCTCTCAAGAAGAGGACAACCCAAAGGACTGGACTCAGTGGCTAGAGCTATTGGTGCATCTCATTTTTTGAAAAGAAGAAAGAGTGGCCAACTGGGCGGACATGAGGTCTCTCTTAGTTGGAAAATAATGGTGCCGTCCTCCTCCTCATACTTCCTTCCAGCCATGGTGCATGGTAATCAGTTGTTCAATGTTCACCATCAACTGCTGCTAATAAAAAAGTAGTAGGCCTGGATTATAAAAAGTAAAATACACCACTTTGGGGTATCCAACGTGAGTGACCACCATTAACTGATTGAGCATGAGACAGTAAAAGAAAGCCTTCTCATCTCAACAAACCTGCGTAGAATACCTTACTTGGGTATGCAATCTGCACAGCAGATTAGTGCTACTAGTACTAGTAGTAGTAAGGAGTCCTTACTACTACTAGTACTAGCCTAGGACCAATGGGTTCTCTGAGTCTTACAGTACCACTACTAGGCAATCCACAAAATATATAAGGGGAGAGGGAAAGCTGAGTGGAAAACCAGAAGAAAGCAAGCTACAGACAGACTAAAACAGAGTCAGTTTGATTTGATGTAAAACAAAACAAAAAAAAACAGACACTAGAAACAATGTTAGTAGGTAATGGAGCAAAAACAAGAATTTAGAAACAGATAGATCAAAGAGGATTTGGGAAAAATTAAAATTAGGAAATGGAAATTATAGAGCGGTAAAAGTTAGGGAAATATTAATATAACACCAGGAGGACTTACTGGGGCCAGCAGAGCCATCTGCGCCTGAGGCCGCTTCCTGCTGTCACTGGGAGGCCCCTCCGGCTCCCGCCTCAGCAGACCCAGTCTTCTTTTTCTTGCCCTTGGATGCTGTTCATGTAAGACATAATTAAAGAGACAAATAATGATTTGTGTTAAATAAATAAATATTAAATAATTGCTCTAAAAAGATTTTTAGACCGGAAACGGCAATTGCAATTACATTGACCCATCCTAAATCAGATCGACTAGTAGTAGACTAGTATCGCAGTCGCAGACCATCCTATATTTATTATTCCACAGTTCAATTCCGATTCCTGAATCCTACATACCTAGCCCGCCTATTCCACACTTTGGAATGAATTGCAAAAAATTTATATTTGCTTCACTTCCGATCTCATTCGCAATCATCTCTCAGTCTCAACTCCAACCCCCTTTGACGGGCCGATTACTGTGTCTGCATTTATTCTTCTTAAATGCATAGATGGACTCATGCACATTGCATATATTGTAAAGACAAGGGCCCCCTGCTAATAGGGTTCAATTCCTTAAGGCAGGGCTAATGAATCTAGTGGACAGACTTAAGCTTAAGGCAACAATAATATCAACATCACATAATTTCAACAATAAATTACACAATATACAAGAAAAACCAAAGAAGAACCAACAGAATCTGTTTTTCTTCACAATATCCAAAATATTTTTATTAATAGTCAATTAAATACTGAAAAAATCATTTCATACTAAAACAGCACCCCATTTATACTCATTCATTCATCTTCATTCATACAATATAGAACTGACATACAATAAAAATCACAATTTTCTTTGTTTTTAACAAGAACAATAATGACAATTAATGTCTGATATTCATAATCGTGGAGAAACAATGTGGCACAGTGATAATGGACTGTTGTGTTCGACGCGCGTTTCGGCACAGGGCAGTGCCTTCGTCAGGAAAAAGGGGCCACAATTGATCAAAGTTGATTTCTTATATCTCTGAAGTTGGTGATCGAGTATTATCTGCAACTGCTGCAGGCTGTAGAGCATTCATTACATCTAGCCAAGAATGAGGAGAAACTTAAGCAATAGATCTCCAATTCATAAAGTATTTAACAACTCCGACCCAGAGTTATGATAAAACTGGCGTCCAACTCAATATAGATGTTTTTTTTTGTTTTAATTCCGATATGTTTATCTGTTAATCAATGAATTTATTTGGTTGATAAAATCTAATTGCTGGATAGAGGATTCCTCCGCACGCCACGATAGCCGCGTAAAGACCCGATTATGAATATCAGACATTGTCATTATTGTTCTTGTTAAAAACAAAGAAAATTGTGATTTTTATTGTATGTCAGTTCTATATTGTATGAATGAAGATGAATGAATGAGTATAAATGGGGTGCTGTTTTAGTATGAAATGATTTTTTCAGTATTTAATCGACTATTAATAAAAATATTTTGTATATTGTGAAGAAAAACAGATTCTGTTGGTTCTTCTTTGGTTTTTCATGTATATTGTCTAATTTATTGTTGAAATTATGTGATGTTGATATTATTGTTGCCTTAAGTCTGTACACTAGACTCATGCACATTGCATACACCAAATTGGTTGGTTGCTATTCACTCACTATACGAACTACAAAAGGTTCTACTAGGACTGTAGTCATGTGAGAGGACGCGTCATGCAGGCCGCTAAATTTCCAAATAATGCTAACTAACTACTACTACTATCTTAGTGACAGGACAGCCTGACAGAACAAAGGAAAGGACTAGAGTCTTTCCTATCTGCATTACGTTACTTAAATTCTCTAACCTCTCTTACGAAACCAGCCTAAGCTAGAGAGAAAAGTTGCAAACAAGTACGATTAGTAGCGCCGAGCACCTGTCTGGAAGAATAACAATCACATAATATAAGATTTTTAAACGTAAGTTACCTGCATGTAAGCAGCAGTAGCAGCATTCTTGCTATTTGGTAAAAAAATAATATTTGCAATAACACAGAGGAGAAGAACACAATAGTAATATAATTAGCTACTCACCAAGCCCCGGGACCTCAACACCTAGCAGGTCCAGCAGGTCCTGTTCCCGGTCCAGGATGTCGGACCACCGGTGCGTCAGTTGGTTATGGGTGCGCCGGACCCCAGAGCAGCGAAACACTGCCCAGCGCACCCTCTCCCACCGCCGGTGACGCTCCCGGAGCCTGGACCCAGGCCTGCCGTCTGCTGTTCGGGTTAAGGGGAGGTGGCGCTGGACAAAAAAATCCAGTGCGGCCACCTCCACCTCGGAAAACAAGGCCCCGTCCTGCACCCCTTCCGGGAGATGACTTCCGCAAGGAAGGCGGTCGCAGCTCCTGCTCCTCCTCTTCCCCTGGCCCTTACTCTTCTTCGGTGTCTTCTTCACCATGGTTCTGGGAGGGGCTCGGGGGGTGAAAGAAAATGTAGGAAGTAAGAAAGGAAGTAAAATAAATAAAAAAGCAAGTAATAGAAAAACTGTCAAAAACGTACTAAAAAACAAAATGCAAAATATGCACTCAGGATTAGAGAGGGATAGATAAATAAAAAAGATCAGAAAAAGTTTTTAGAAACAAAGGATTGAAAAGATATAAGGAGGATAGAAAAACAGGCCCAGAACCATAGAAAACATGAAAAACAAGATGGCCATGCCCAGCGGCGACCGCGTGGTGAAGTTCACATGATATTTCCCCCCGAGCACGCAATGCGCGTTCCTGAACATGCAATACGCATTCCCGAACGTCAAAAACGCATCGCGAACGGGCGGAACAAGCAACTGTGCTTGCTCGCGGAACTTCGCGTAGCTCGCAGAGTTTTTTTACAACTTCGCGGAACTCCGCGTAGCACAGCTACGCAAAATCCGCCCAGGTTTAGCATTCACTAAGACACGTTTAATCACTCACTTATACAGTCAGTCACGCACCCTCTAAATCATCCATTCAGACACTCATACACTCACTCATTCTTCAATACACCTTGGAGTAAATATATATAAAATTCTTAAACTTTTTAGAAACACTCAGTCACTGGATGATGTCATCAGTGATGTCACTGACCATGTCATGAGTGATGTAATATGTGATGTCATCAGCAGTGCATTGCGGAGGCGCGAGTTAGTTAGCTCAGCTAACTATAACGGCTGACTTTCTCTGGTTTTGTACGAGTGAAATATCAGCCTAACTATAACGTCCCTGAAACCTGTGCATTTTTTCAGTAATTATCTAAGGTTTTTTAAATGCTAATTCCTAACTAGAACGCCCCTGAAACCTGTGGTTTTTTCAGTGAATTTCTAAGGTGCATGTGGGCACCGAAAAGTGTTGACGTACTGCCTTTTGCCTGCATTTGTGGATTCAAATAATTCAAGCCTGCACCGGAGTGCCGTGGAGTCCTTGGGGAGTGGAGGAATCCGTATAACTTTATATATATATATATATATATATATTCACTGAAAAAAACACAGGTTTCTAGGACGTTATAGTTAGTTGGACATTTCACGTGTACAAAACCAGAGAAATTCGGCTGTTATAGTTAGTTCAGCTAACTATAACTCGCGCCCCCACAATGCACTGCTGATGACGTCACAGATTACATCATTCATGATATGGTCAGTGACATCACTGATGACATCACTGATGTCTGCAGGTCCCCTTGTGCACATTTTTTTTAAAAATAATGAGAGCCCAGGGGAGGTGGTGGTCCCCGGGGCTGCGGGGGCCCCCGCTATATAATTTGGGATTGCCCCGGGACCTGGCCCACCCGGGGGCTTAACAATAACGAAGCGCGGGAGCCCACGCTTCGTTTTTGTTTTTATTTTCTCTGCAGGATTCACGCACCCAGCGCAAATTCTGCCGTTTTGAAAAAGAAAAAAATGCTTTTTTTGGCCCTGAGGGTCACCGTAGGACCCCCTCAGCAGGCCTAGGGGGTCAGGGTATTTCTACCCTGCCCCCTTTTCTTGATTTTCACCTTTTTTTTTTACTCTTTTCTTGTGACTCGGTTACCGAGTCACAAGATGGCTGCCAACACTTCCTGGTTTGGAGGGTTGGCAGCCAATCAGAGTGAAGCTCGTGCTCGGGAGGAGTCGCGACTCCTCCTCGGTGCTCAGATATCAAAAGTTTTCTTTTTTTATTTTCTCAGGAACTACTGAACGGTGGGCACTGCTGGTGGGGCGATGAGGTCCTCTTGTGTCCTGAGGACCTCAGGACACAAGTGGACTTCATCCCCCGGGCAGCAGTGCACCAAGAGGTGCATTTGCAGAGTGGTGTAAAAAGGGGGCGTGGCCTCGGACCACCTCTCTGCAATCCAGCTGTGTGGCGCTTACTGGAGGTACCTGGTGGGCTAGTTGGCCCCCAGGGACCCTCAGTATTCAAGGGGACTTAATCCCCCAACTTAGAACGCGCCAGGGATCGCGTTTGCAGAGTGGTGGAGAAAGGGGGCGTGGCCTTTGTCCACCTCTCAGCAATCCCACTGTGTGGGGCTTACTGGAGGTAAGAGGTAGGCTAGTTGGCCCCTAAAGGACCCCCAGCAGCGAAGGGGACTTCAATCCCCATCCAAGAGCACGCCAGGGAGCGCGTTTATAGAGTGGTGGGCAAAGGGGGCATGGCCTGCTACGAGTAGTTACCAATGCTGCTGTGTGGAACTTACTGGAGGTAATAGGAGGGGTATTTGGCCCCCAAGGATGTCCTTGGGGGCCAACTACCCCTCTTGTTACCTCCAGTAAGTCCCACACAGTGGGATTGCTAAGACGTCTTCGGAGGCCATGCCCCCCTTTCACCACCACTCTGCAAACGCGTCTCCTTGCAGACTACGGGATGGGGGATGAAGTCCAATTTACTCCTGAGGGAGTTTGGGGCCAAGAAGCCCTCCTGGTACCTCCTCTAAGTCCTACGCAGCGGAATTCCTGAGCGCTGGTCGGAGGCTCAGCACCCTTTCTCCACCACTCTGCAAACGTGACTACCATTTAAACCCGAAACCGGTCCCAGGATGTTTGTTTCCGGTCCAGGGAAGACATGGCTTGGCAGTTCAGGCTGGACTGTTCCCATGAGGCACAGGGTCAGACTGATTTGCATATGGCCATGTCTGAACTGGGGTGGCGGAGTGAGCTAAAGAATGATGATGGATTAAACCCAGATCAGTTGACTGGGGGTGAGTGCTTGCAATGTTCAACACTCCGTCCATCATCCCCTTTGGTTCTACCATTTAAAGAAGCATCTTTCTGCACCTCTGACTTAGAGGTAGTTTTAATCCCCCTGCCCTATTATGTACTAGGGCCTTACAGAGGAGGTCATGCCAATCACAGGGGTACCCCAACGCATAGTGTTCCCTAGTGTATGTAGGTGTTTTCACTGTATTCTGAGTGTCTTTTAGCATAGCACTGGCTCTAGGCCTGGTTAGTCAGAGTCAGTTACCACCAGCAAAAAGTTGGGGGCACAGGATGACTTTGCAACAAGGCCTCTTTCTGCAACTCTGTTGGTTCTTTCTGCATATCTCTTGCTTCTTCCTGCACTTTTCTTCATCTTTCTGGACTTCTGTTGCCTCTTTCTGCATTTCTCTTGCTTCTTTCTGTGCCTTTCTTCCTCTCTCTTCACTTGTCCTACCTCTGTAGGCATAGTTAGAAATTATCATTTAAAAAACCTTAGAAATTCACTGAAAAAACCATAGGTTTCAGGGACGTTATAGTTAGAAATTAGCATTTAAAAAACCTTTGAAATTCACTGAAAAAAACCATAGGTTTCAGGGACGTTATAGTTAGTTGGACATTTCACTCGTACAAAACCAGAGAAATTCGGCTGTTATAGTTAGTTCAGCTAACTATAACTCGCGCACCCGCAATGCACTGCTGATGACGTCACATATTACATCATTTATGACATGGTCAGTGACATCACTGATGACATCTCAAATGACATCACTGATGACATCATCCACGTGATAATCTGATGCACCTCCTCACACCCTAATATAACCTTTTATACACCTACTCTACAATACAGACTACCATTTTCGAAACCATAGACACACCAATACCAGTTACTACATACCCACTCACTGATTCCTAGGTCTACACACACATCCACTCATTCACTCATACAGTCACTCATACATGCGGTCACCCATCAGTACAGCACTATCATATGCACTCATACACCTATACAGACTCTCACACACTGCCACTCATCCATAGCGTTACTCACATACCTAGTCAGTCATGCAACAAATCACTCACACTTCCATTTACTCACCTATACAGTTATACAAACACCACCTCTCTTCATACAAATACTAACACATACTTACTCTCTTATACAATCACTGATACAACCACACACTCATCCATACAGCCACTCTCACAATCACTCACTCTTACATATAGTTCATTTATATACTCCAACACTCACATATACTGCCTTTCACATATGTAGTTGCTCACACATGTACCACTGAGACATCCATTCACTCACCAATACACCCATACACACACTCACCCACCCATACGGCCCTTCACAGATGCACTCTTGAACCCATACACCCAGTGAATCACCCACTCACACATCCATGCACTGAGTCACACCCCCCCACTCACCCTCACAGACACTCAGGCACCCATACAGATACTCAGACAACCAATCAATAACCCTTATAGACACTCATTTAGCTACTCACCAACCCATGCAACCGCATATACACCAACTGACAGACTGATACAGACATTTACACAGTTTAGTCACTAATCCATGCATTCACTAAGACACGTTTAATCACTCACTTATACAGACAGTCACGCACTTACTAAATCATCCATTCAAACACTTATACACCCACTTACTCTTCAATACACCTTGGTATATATATATATATATATATTTATATATATATATATATATATATATATATATATATATAAAAAATACTTAAACTTTTCAGAAACACACAGTCACTGGATGATGTCATCAGTGATGTCATTTGAGATGTCATCAGTGATGTCATCAGTGATGTCACTGACCATGTCATGAATGATGTAATATGTGATGTCATCAGCAGTGCATTGCGGGTGCGCGAGTTATAGTTAGCTGAATTAACTATAACAGCCGAATTTCTCTGGTTTTGTACGAGTGAAATGTCCAACTAACTATAACGTCCCTGAAACCTATGGTTTTTTCAGTGAATATATCAATTCCAATGCTGGTCTCTCTATCCAAAAAGCAGCATACCGTGGACCCAAGTTGTTGCAAAGTGGAAATTTATTTCAAAATAGGCTTAGACAAACTCAATGCGTTTCGGGGAGAACCCCTTGATCACGAGTGGTAATGTCAGTGTCGTGATTGCTTAAGTAAACAAATCATGTGATACCATAAACATAGTGAAAAGACTTTGCGAGTTACTTCACTCGAACCAAATAAAATAAAGATGACATTTTCTGTTACTGCAACATTGTTACACATTTACAATATTGACAAAAACATATCAACCTTTACGATCTTCTTGTTTTCTAGTGTCTTAGTGCGACAGTGCGAAAAAAGGGTAATTTTCATTTGTACAAGGGAAACTTTATTGTTCACCTTGCCTCATGTACAACTTAGCACTTACTGAAAAGGCGGTTGTTTACCTGCCACGTGTTAGACCTAATATTTAAAGAGTTTGCTTATGCTTTACAGCCTTCGCTGTGTCGTATTAATAAAACATCAATTCTGCCCCAGTGGGCTATCTTATGTGTTCCCGCTATTTCATTTTTATGAGGTTCCCGCCCCAGTGGGCTATATATATATATATATTCATTGACAAAAACCAAAGGTTAAAGTAATATTATAGTTAGGCGAATATGTCAGTGGCAACATTAATATTTTGAACTAGAAAATACCACAGAAATTCACCAGTTATAGTTAGCAGATCCAACAATAACTGGCGCCCCAGCCATGCACTGCTTATGATCTCACATAATGAACCACTCACAACATGTTCTATAACATAATTTATGACATCACTATTGACATCTCAAATGACATCACTGATGACATCATCCAGTGACTGTGAGTGTCTTTAAAAAGTTTATTAGTGTTAAATATATATACCAAGGTGAATTGGTATATAAGTGGATGCATGAGTGCCTGTATGGATGATTCATTGGGTGTGTGACTTACTGTTTAAGTGAGTGATTGGGTGTCTCAGCGAATGGAGGGGTGAGTGACTACGTTGTGCGAATGTCTGTATCAGTCTGTCCGTTGGTGTTTAAGTAGCTGTATGGGTTGGTGAGTGGGTACGTGAGTGGCTGTATGAGTGATGACATTTGAGATGAAAAAAATCAATCAGAGTGCTCGCTCCCATGGGAGTCTAACTCCTGCAGGAGTGAATTGGCCCGAAGGAAATAAATGCTCCCTGGGCCAATCAGAACGTTCTATTTTTAAAAATTGGGCTTGAGAGTCCCTTGAACCCAACTGTCCAGATATCTATATTATTTTAACCTTAACATCTCAAAAACTGCTAAATGAATGGATTTACACCAAATCACAAAAAGCACAATCTGCGTTCAAAAATCTAGCTTCCTGCCAAATTTGGTGTAATTCCGCTCAGCAGTTTTTGCTGTTGCCCTGTCTAAAGAAGTCTATGCAAAACGCATGGGTAATTTGTGTTTTTGGACCCCCTTTTTTCTTGGTCCCTGATTGATAGATCACCTCGAAAGTTTCTATGCACATACTAGTCAAAAAGGTAGCACCTTTGTGGAATGTTTCATGGAGATTCGTCAAATGGTGCCAAAGTTATTAGCAATACAAAAAACGCTCTTCCTATGGAACAGCTGATATATATATATATATATATATATATATATATATATATATATATATATATATATATATATATATATAAATATATATATATAAATATATATTCACTGAAAAAACAAAGGTTACAGGGACGCTATAGTTAGGCTCAGACTTCACTCATACAAAACCAGTGAAATTTACCAGTTATAGTTACCTGAGGTAACTATAACTTATGCCCCTGTAATGCACTGCTTATGACCTCACATATTACATCACTCATGACACGGTCAGTGACATCACTGATGATATCTCAAATGACATCACTGACGACATCATCCACAGAACCACTCACACCCACTCATATCCCCATAGAACCTCTTGTACACCCACTGACACACATACACACAACCACTCACATACCCACTCACAGACCCATATCAATACTCATATACCCACTCACTCCTTCATAGAGACACTCACACACCACTCATACAGGCACTCACACAACCAAAAACTCACCCATACAGTCACTCATATAACTAGTCACTCACTCGTACAGCCACTCACATAACCACACACTCACCCATACAGCTACTGACACACCCACTTATTTATCTACAGTCACTCACACACACACACGCTCACTCACGCATACTACCTCTCAGCACATCCACGTACTCACCCATACAAACACTCATACACACACTTATATACCCATTCACACATCCATACAAGCCCTCACAGCCACTTACACACCGAGTCACTCATTCATACAGCCATTCAGACACCCACTCCCTCACCCACACAGTCACTACACACCAACTTTCCCACCCATAAAACCACTCACACCACAACTCACTCATACAGCCACTGACTCACTCACCAGTACAGCCACTCACACAGCATGTCACTCCCCCACAGAGCTACTTATACACCCACTTATACACCCATACTGCCACTTACACACTCATACACACACGGATACATACAGTCACACAGCCACTCACATAATATATGTTAGAATTAGTATCAAACAGTAGTAGTGCACATAGTATACTATTTTAACTTTTGTAGTACCTTAGTATAGATGTTTAACAATCATAAACTCTTACAAAAGACTTGCACTGACTGGATGATGTCATTTCAGATTTTATCAGTGGTGTCATCAGTGATGCCACTGACCATGTCATGAGTGATGTAATATGTGAATTCATAAGCAGTGCATTGCGGGAGTGTAAGTTATAGTTAGCTCAGGTAACTATAACTTCTGAATTTCAATGGTTTTGTACAAGTGAAATCTGAGCCTAACTGTAACATCCCTGTGAGTAGTTAATATGTTTATTTATTCAGTTGAAAAGGTTTGATAGGTAAAATGTTACCTCTCGAATTACTCCGCGTAGTTCAACGAAATCACTCTAGTTTTGTTGCTATAATTTCCAATCTGGTGTGTCTGCGATATTTTATCACACTAATGAGGATAGAGAATATTGTAACTGTAATTCTCTAGTGTCTATATTGTTAAGTACATTCCCTTACAGGCCTATTAAATGTAAATCCATACTTACATTATCAACAAAGAATATTTTCCTCAGTAGTCTTGTACTTGTTTCTCAAATGCAAAATATACACGAGCTGAACTCAGAAATCGAATAGTACCCTAGAGAAAATATATCAGTATAAGGAGTCTCTTAGTTATAAGCAACCCTCATAAAGTCGAACTTAGCTACTCTTTTTTATAACTTTCTTCCTTTTACTCTTCCATGTCTCACCTGTAAAGTATTGCTACACGTCACTTCTCACGATGTCAAAAGTCATATTATTTTCATAATTTTATGCTCTGCTTGATACGGGTCACTGTAAAAATAGAAATATTGCTCAGTCACCATCGGAAATAAAATCACGTATAAGCAGATTATTTTTGTCATGTTTGGGGTGCCTTTATTAAACTATGCTCTATTCTAATTGAGCGGGGTGTATTATTCCAAAATTCTATTTCAATATTCCCAAAATGTGTTTATCGCAGGCTTATAATTCATTTGATTCTCTAGCTCTCTATTGTAGTGTCAGGACAGTCTAAGTAAATCTTTAGATGTTCATCAAGCATGAGATATGAGGCTGACAAGCAGCCTACGTTACTTCCACCTTTATTCTCTTTTGGGAGAAGTGTAACTAATATCAAATTTGCTTATGTTATACAATGATTTACCCATGCTCAATTCTAAATAGGCGGGGTGTATAATTCCATTTTAATATTTACAAACGGTGTCTATGGCAGGCTTAAAATTCCTTCGATTCTTTATATATTATAGAGTCAGGACAGTCTAAATAAATGCTTAGATGTTCATCAAGCGTGCGATATGATGCTGACAAGCAGCCTACGTTGCTTCCACCCTTGCTCTCTTCGGGAAATGTGTAGCTATTGTCAAATTTGCTTATGTTCTATTTACATCTTCATTTGAAACACAGCTTAAATCAGATAGTGTTGCAGGGATTCTGCACATATACAGAACTATGCTCAGGAAAACAGGACCTCAGTGAATAGGGGTGTACCAACCTACCACATTAGTACCCAAAATCCCAAACCGACTAGCTATAGTGTCTCATTTGTTCTCTGACTAACAGCGAAGCTACCAATGGTTAGACAACCCAGAACACGACACTCCCAGGAATCGCAGGAGCCAGACAACTCTTTGGCTCACTCACTCATACCTGTCCACAATGCGAGTAATCAGAGTCACGGTATAGTTTAAAATGTTTATTTTAACTAACACGCTCTATGGTACAGTACACGTGCCATTACTAGCAGCAAAATGCATAAACACAATACAGTCAGCATTGTCACAATTCCATAGAATACAAACGGGGATATCATTTTATAAAGACAGTGGAAAAGGGCTACAATACCTAACCACCCTCTCCGTGGTAAGAAATAGTTTATTATAAAAAACAAGACCTCTGGGCTTTGTCAGCAGACCCCATACCTCAAGGCCTAGATAAAAGGTTTACATCTCAGGACAAGCATAGCTCTTCTCTCCGGAAAGGAGTCTCTCCAAGTGCGTGCACAACATGTTTAGCTTGCAATATTAAAGCATACGATTTTCAGTAGTGCAGTTGTGTGTCATATTATGTCTTGGTTCGAGGGACTGACCAGAACAGAATAACAAGGGGCATTGTTTATCAACCTTGTACATCGTGTGCAGACTAAACCTCAGAGCACAGCAGAGAACTCGAAAAGCAGACAGTTCTCATGTGAAAGGGCACAAACAGAGTCTTGCAAAATCTATGCATGCAGTGTCGTGCGCAAAAGCAGCCTCATGGCAGCGAAGCTCATGCTAACTTAGCAGATGTCAACAATGGACCCACAATCCATACTACACCCTCCCCCTGGTAAGTCCATCGTATGTAGACATAGTACGAAAACAGAGTTCAAAAAGTGCGAGCAGAGTTCAAAAAGTGCGAGCAGAGTTCAAAAACGTCTATGGGTTTAAAATTAAACGAAACAAACAATGGAGAAGGGAGAGAGAAAAAAAACCTATTAGGGAGAAAAGTAATTTTGTACAAAGGCAGCCGAAATCCAAGAACCGGTGAATTTAATCCATCAGAGTGTAGGAGCAAAAAAATGCAACACCCTCCAGAAGGACATCATTGTCGTTGGTAGAAAAATAGGATGCCATCCAGTTTATCAAATCGAATGAACAAGTGTGCTCCTCATATGCGGGTGCCTCCATTAGCATCTCCGGACAACTTGCGTGATATTCGATGTAACTTTGAAGTAGGGGATTCTGGCAGCCTCACAGACATCCCATTGAGCCAAGATTCCAAGTACAGCCGCATGCGCCATAAAGACAATCCCAGAACAGTCCTGCTCATGGGCCACTAAGGGACCCATCAGCTGGTCGAAATCTGGGTCCGGACACGACGTATTGGAGAGACATAAATCCGACGCCCATGTAAACGGACATTTTAGACATGAAAAGACAGGTTGCACGCAAGTGAAGTATGCAAAGCGGAAAGACAACCCATAAGACATACTGAGAGCTGCCAGTGGTAGTGTACCGAAGCATCCATGCATACGGTCACGGAGCAATCGCAGCCGGTCTTGTCTGTGCAGCACTAAAAGAGGAGCAGCCATTGCGCAGCAGACACAGTAGGAGCAGGATTCCAGCAGCTAACGCCAGCATTAAGGGGAATCCACCAAAGACGCTGGAAAAAATAGAATGAATGAATGCTGGTATAACACCAAATATTGTCTGAAAAGAAGTCACAAGGCCAGAGCCGACAGCTTTAAAAAAATGCGCAAGGCCTCTTGTATCAGATGCATTAATTATGCGGTGTATTAACTCCCCAAAATGCAGTGGGAGGTTAGTGTTTAAAAGTGTTTGAATTTCGCTAGCAGCGCTAGCCACCTGCAGGTTGAAGGTTTCTCGTGCGGAAGTAAGGGCGACTTCTTGTTGGGTTAAAAGCGCCTTTAATCTGCTCAACTTGTTGAAATCTGCTTTCAAAGTTGGTATTGAAGGCCAAATTGAGCTATCGAGCTGCCCACGCGGGGAGGAAAAAGCACATTTTTACAACAAATTACGCGCTGGGAAACCGTTACTATGTATGGTATACCAGCCAGCAAGCCGCAGCATTGTAACTACCATTAGTAAGCAGAGTGAACTTGGGAATTATTGCGGGAACTGGATTACCTTTTAAAACACATGCAAGGTTCGGAGCTGACATATTACATGCTCTGTGCAACTTGATATTTTTGCAAACAAGGGAATGACCCACTGTAGAATCACAGTCCTCCCCTGTAAGGTACACTTCAGTTTCTTCCCGCAAACATCGGAAGGTAAAAGGCAAAGACCACAGTTCATGCAGAAAAGTGCTACCCAGGGGTTCAAAGCGGCCTAGCGGGTAATGTTTCATACAGGAGCTGAATTGAAACAGCGAGAAAGGCAAAGATATAACCCCATGAATTAGCCAAACAGCAGTGTCAGTTTCCGCTACAGAAAAGGGCAAAGGGTCTATTTTTTCTATGTGTAGAAGAGTGTAAATTGCACCTTTCATGGACATGAACTGCTGTTTGTCAGTTAAATTAAATGGTAAAAATAAAGCAGTCGCATTTAAATATTCCCATCGTACTTTTCCCATTTTTAGAGTTTGTAAAGTCCATGCGAATTGCATTACAGAACGCAATTGATTTTGACCAAGATACAACAGAGACACATCTTCTTGCACAATATCAATAACAGAAGAAACAATATTATCCAATGTGTAAATGCGGGAAGATAGTGTGTTAATACTATTATCGACAACAGCTAGAACCTTTTCTAAGTTCGCTTGGTCAATTTCCCGCAGACGTGACGCCGCTTCAATCTGTGAAAGTTTCCATATTTCATTGTAAGCTGCGTAAAAGAATCTCTTTGTTCTAGGAACCCTGGGTCCCAAGACAAAGTCGGCCAAATTAATGTTATTGGACAACAACGATAAATGTTGTTTAACGGACGATAGTGTAGAGTGCTGCAACCACTGTTGACATAAAAATCCAACTGAATAGGTTGTTACCGAATGTGTATCTGGAAATCTTGGGTCGGGTCTGTCTTGCATATAACCTAAACTAGTGTTATGAAAATGGAGTTGGCAGGCATTCGAATTCGTCTGCCAAACTAGCCAACCTAAAGGATCCATTTCAGATACATTAAACGTGTTATTTTGAAACAAAGATTGTAAGGCATCAATGGTATAATTTGTGTATATGCGCCAATTATTATACTCAGCTAAAGAGGGAATGGCAGGGGCGTTCAACTTTTTTGCAGTTGCCAAACCAAAGCAAGTTGTCTGGTAAACTGTTTCATTTAAGAAAACAATTTGTGTTGGGATGAGGCAGGCACGATGTAAGGCTTCAGTGCCTCGCACCTGCCAGATTTTAGAACCCCAGATCGATTTCAAATCAATGGTGGCCTTTCAGTGATCATAACCCCTGACTGACAGATCATGTCTGAAAGAATTTGAATAAATTAATTTCGTATGGGTCAACATTACTTTGGGAGCTGAAGGAACATTTAATTTAAAATAATAGGACTCAGGTGTTGATCTGTCGAAATCTGTAAAATATGTAAATTTATTTCTAAGTGTTCTCAAACTACCTTTTATTGGTGTAGGGCAATGTTCCCACTGTGTGTAATTGACAACAGGGCGTAATGTATTAGTCTTATGTAGGAAATGATGCCCATAATGTTGATAACAGAACAAATTGGCATAATTGGCAGAATTTAAATACAAATCTTCAGCATTAAAAGCTGCATAATACTTCAAATCGGAAAACAATGATTGTATTGCAGGCACATCCCAGTCGTCTGAGCGTATGTCCTGTGTTACCACATCACCCATAGAGACACGAAAGACGTATGGAACGTTGATAATTTCCGTCGGGCCATGGACCTGAAAATCCACTTTATCCCAGATGATGCCATCCGCAACTGGGAATGCTGAAATGTTAACAAGAAATTGGTCACGCTTCATGATGTGGGAAGATGAGTGAGGTGCTAGTATACCATCAACCAAGTTCACAGCAGAGCGTTCTGGTAAGTAGTGACCATTGATGAGTAGGAAAAACACCGTCACAAAACCAATTGACATGAAGAGAAAAATGGCGATCAGTATTAACCAGATGTATGTCCAAGGAGGGACCAAATAAGTCTGTTTAAACCAGGAAACAAAAATAGACAATTTGGTAGGGCCAATTGAAGTGGTGGAGGACGAGTCAAAAGAAAAGCTGCCATGGTGTAAAGGGCCTTCGGGCAAGCCATGCAAAGTCTCACTTGTGGCATAAGTATACTCAACTTCCTCGTTGAAGGAGGGAGCAGGAGGGACAGGTAAATGGTCAACAACAGGGTCCATCTCGATGACAGTGTCATGTGGTGAGCTGAAAGATGCACCAACCCCAGGATTTCTCGTAATTGTGGGGCACGAAACAGCAGGCATCACACTATTCAGAATCGGCCAGATGTTGTAGCTTGACATTGTCAATTGAGATGTATCTGTTGTCCTTGCGACCAGGAAGCGGTGGTAAAATGACTGTACGAGTACCCTTCAAGCCAAGCACTGGAACCGGTGCACAATAAGAGGGACCAAATTCTTTTATGTTCTCCAACTTCTCTTGGACCAGATCACCAACTTTCGGAAGCCAGCCGGCCACCGGAACCAGCAGTGCAGCATCTGTTGCCGAAGGCAACTGTTCAGTAGCAAGACGGGCACGGGTCTCTTGTAGGTCCTGTTACATAGTAGAATGATTATCTACGTCAAAGGTCGCGGCTGCCACCGCAACGTCTAGACCATCAAGGTCTGGCACAAACATTTTGATGCCAAAGAGCATCTCGTATGGGGTCCACCCACCCAGAGGACTTCTAGGGAGATTATTAAGTGCACGTTGAACCCCATACAAGTGGGCCAGCCAGTTCCTGCCAGTACCTAAGACTCTAGCTGTCAAGGATTGCTTTAAGTCACGGTTCATTCGCTCCACAATTGAATTGCCCTCAGGCCTGTATGGAGACGAAAACTGCACCAGCACCCCTAAAGACTTCATCGTGTCCTTGTACGCCTTAGAGGCAAACGCAGGACCTTGGTCTGAATGAAAGGTGCCACAGGCAAAGATCCCTACAAAGACACGCAAATCCCTGATGACATTTCGAGCGTCAGCACAGTGTTGGGGCCAAACCCAAAGGAATCTAGTGCACGAATCAACTGCAACCAAAATGTATTGATATGCAGTATCAGAAGTAAATGGACCGCAGTGATCAAGATATACAGAAGCAAAGGGGCGATTTGCAATGCAAAGCTGTGTTTGTGGTGGACGTGTTACCGTAGAAGGCTTGATTTGTTGACAGATGTCACACGAAAGAACATCAGTACGGGTCTGTTTATATAAACCACGCCACCAATAACGTTGCTGCAAGATAGAAACAGTCGCGGACAGCCCAGCATGGGCCGAAGCCATACCTTTTGTGTGCGGTTTTGATTAAAATGTGTCTGCTGTCCGCGTTGGGAATCAGCCGATCTCCAACGCCAGGTATTCTAGCAAAAGGAACTTGTTCAGGAGCTAACTGATAGGAATATTTTGAAGGGAAACCCTGTGGATAATTA
Organism: Calotriton arnoldi; assembly: GCA_963921515.1. Classification (NCBI taxonomy): domain Eukaryota; kingdom Metazoa; phylum Chordata; class Amphibia; order Caudata; family Salamandridae; genus Calotriton; species Calotriton arnoldi. The sequence continues at coordinate 41,931 of CAWUFW010021998.1, read as the reverse complement.
GAGCCCTCCGCAGTTGCAGCAATTGCTGCCAAAATGTCATTATCAATTTTAGTCATGGACCTTGTAACGGCTGCTACGGAACACGTGGCTACTGCAGATTTGGCTGCTTCATCAGCCAAACAATTTCCAAGAGCGTGTGCTCCCACACGCTGATGGCCAAGAGTATGTATAACATGTGTGAGTGCCAGACGTTGTTTAAGATCCGCCACTCGAACCAAAAGCGTTTTATGCTTAATTGTGCTGCCTTTAGAATCTCGATAATCATTTTGAGACCAAAAGAATAAGTTGTCATTGAAAGACTGAACACAGTAGTAGGAATCACACACAATGAGTGTAGAAACACTCGGATCTGCAAACTCGAGAGCAAGAACCAAAGCACGCAGCTCGGCCAATTGGGCGGTACAGTCCCCTAGCGCCTGTGTATGCACTATATTCGACTTGAATTCTCCATTCACCAATGTACCAGCCACAATAGCACAAGCCGCTGAATAAGTATGTTTAGAACCAGTGGCCAGTTGTGCCGAACCATCGGTGTAGATGATACATGTGTACTCCTCTAAGGGTAGCAAAGACAGAGGAGGTGGATGAACGTGTTCATACTGTAAGAACTCCTGCGTCTGAAGAGAGGGGTCAAAGATAAACGTGATATCCGGAGACGTCAAAGAAGTAGCCCATTGTATCCAACAGGGATGTAATGCTTTAGAGTTTAGCACACTCACCTTAGTTACTGCTTCCAAAGCAGGGAAAGGTGTAACCACCAAAATGCATTTCCCCTGTGCCAGTGCGCGTTCCTTCAGGACCGCCATCTGCACAGCTGTCAAAACCTTTTCGACAGCGGAAAACCGCATTTCGGCTGAAGTGTGCAAATGTGATTTGTATGCAATAGGTACTGTGTCGCCTTCATTGTACGTCAAGTAAGTGAAACTCACCGCGCCTTGCACAACCCGTATCACCAGGTTTGTGTGGTTATCATGTGTCAACAAGTACTTAGATTCAAGCAAGTCAGATTGCAAAGAATGCAAAATAGCAGAATGTTCCGGGAGCCAGCTGGCTTTTGAAAAGGTAGGTTGTATCAAAGCATAAAGAGGCTTGATACGCTGGGCATACTCGGGAATGTAAGACCTCCCGAAATTTAAAAATCCCAGCAAAGACTGAAGTTTTTTCAGGGTAGTTGGAGATTGCAAGCGTGCGCATTTCTCCAGAAAGTGGGGTGCCAAGCCCCGACCTTCATTAGTGAGCTCATAGCCCAAAAAAAGCACCGCATAGCAAGCGATGTGAGATTTAGCAAAATTAAATTTGTATCCGTAGTCCGCAAACTCAAGGATGATGCGGTCAACACGGCATAGATGTGGCCATAATTCGTCGTCTGTGAGATAAATATCATCAGCATACGAGTATGCATCTGGGTCTATGCTGTCTAACAGAGAGACAACACGCGCGGCGAAAACCCCGGGGCTATTCTTATACCCCATAGGTAAATGCCGAACTTTTTTCTGTTTTCCACCGGCCGTGAATGCGGTCCATTGACTACATTCAGGGGACAGGTTATGACTGTAAAAGCCATTGGAAATGTCAAGAGTCGTTTTATATTTTTTACGAACAATACTGTCCACAAGAGCAGAGCTATGGGTATTCTGTACCCCAAAAGTACGACAATGAGAGTTCAAATGCCAGTAATCTAAAACTATACGATAAGACCCATCGGGTTTGGACACAGTAAAAAGAGGATTATTCATCGGTGACACACATGTCTCAATCACTCCTTGATACTCCAACTCAGTTGAAACATCAGAAACGGGACCTTTGGCTTCCTGCCGGATGGGATATTGGGGTTGAGGTTGAGGCATAGACCGCAATGGAATCTCATGTGGCGGAGAATCTTTATCCCAGCCCACTTGATTACGGTACACTGCCGGCGCCAGGGCCAAAGCCCACTCAGCTGCAAAAGCCTCTGCATGCTCCTTAGGGACGTAACGCGAAAAACTGGGAAGTATCACGTCCTCCCCCCTTGATGCGGCCAGTACAAAAGGTGGGGGCCAATCTGCCTCTGCTAACAAAATGTCATAGGAAGCGGTCAGATTCTCCCAAAAAATCCCTGTGACTACATGCTCAATGTCACCTTCAATTCGAAAAACTATGTTATACAGCCTATCCGAGGGGGCAACCCGGGTGTCAGCTGTCTCTACTATAATGAAAGTTTCAGTTGCTGTCGCCTCCAGACAAGGACGCAGTGCCTCCAGCACTATGGTAACTTCTGCTGCGCTGTCGAGCAGAGTCACCGCCCAAGTCCAATCCAGCAGTCGGGTTGTCACGGTCTGAGGCATATCTCGCTTCAAAGCGGCAACCTTTTTCTTTTGAAACGGGGCACGGAAGCGTGGTAGCTCTTCTTGTTTCCCCTTGACGTCAAACTGACGAGGCTGATCACGTCCCTGTGGCGCAGGATGACTCTTGCCACGATCCTGGCGATCCCCACCACCGACTTGAGAGCCAGATGCTTCCTGTAAAGAACGAGGAGAATGCTGATCAGGGACTTGAAATCTATCAGGTGTCTTAATTTTTGCGCGGTCGCACAAGTCATAAGTACACTCAGAAGTGTCAGGGGTCGGTGAACCAGCACACGAACCCTGCTTCTGTTGTTGCTGCCCCTGTTTTTTATTTTTCCAGTTCTTTTTAGGAAAGACTGGACGCCCGTCTTTATCAGACTGAGCTTTCTGTTGTGTTTGAGATTGTGTTTGCATTTGAGTAAAAGGCTTAACTCCCAAACTATTGCGGCCTATCGTTTTATAAGCCTTTGCAATAATCTTCGGTAATTCGCGTGGTTTGTCTGCGTCAGGCACAGCCTCCAAGCCGTTAGCGACTTGAAAGCTTACTGCATTGCCCTTGACATTGGCAAGGATCAGATCAGCAACCACGTCAAACACCCCCACCAGTCTCATCCCCAGCTATACAGCCGCTTCAGCACCGTGTTCATCTTGAACACGTTTAATCACGGAGGGGAGTACAGTCATAGAGGGAGTGCCGAAACACTTTGAATATACGGCGGCAAACACCCTGCCCCAGGTGTCACAATCAGCCACCGCAGGAAGTAAGTCTTTAGGCAAGCTTATCGTCAATATCCTGTGTTTCTCCACAGGATTTGTATTGGGAAAAACAGCTTCAAGCTGTCCAAATTTCTCAGCAAGCCAATAAGGTAAATCATCCTTATTTCGTGGGCGCTTGCCCATTACGGAATTAACCATGACAGGACTGATGGTTATACCAGCAGGTCCAGCAGGCTGCGCAGCAACGGCAGGCGGTCCCACCTGGTAGTTGTGCGACATGACTGAATAACAGCTCTATGCACGCGTATTAAAGAAGTATGTAACACGCGAAGTTCTGCCAGTGTAGCTGTTGTAAGCCCACGCGGGTAAGGGGTATACCCAGCCAAAACGGGCCATGTGGCCCCATCTATTGATAAAGGACCTAAACGGACCGGTGTGAGTGGGTGAGGAAGGGCGCCATTAAACCAAATTCGGTGTTGCCAAGCCGTGAGCGGAACCTCTAGAGTCCGATAAGGCTGATACTCATTAGGAACAGCCGTGGCAGTGTATCCATGAAACAGATTATCTGCTCCGTCCACCACCCGAAAGGTGACCCAAGAGTAAAACACTTCAAAGCGGTATCTGGATCCGCTTCTACTACAAAAATCAGCACAACACCCGCATCAGGGACCCCATGTAGAGTCAAATGAGCCCTGAGCGGTGCGTGACTAGGTGGCGGGATGTTAACTGCCATCTCTAAAAGCAAAGAAGAACAACTCAACAAGCGGCAGCACAACAATGGGTTAAGAACAAAGAGAGAAACCTTTTATTTAAACTTCAAGCTTGAAAGAACCTATAAAAACATCAATATAGGAGGTTACACCGTCACAGCCGTCTCCGGAGACAAAAGTGAGGGTATTGTGGACAAGCACAAGCACTACTCAAGCGTCTTGCATATAAGAACCAGGCCAAACATTGGCGGCGCCATGTTGCAGGGATTCTGCACATATACAGAACTATGCGCAGGAAAACAGGACCTCAGTGAATAGGGGTGTACCAACCTACCACATTAGTACCCAAAATCCCAAACCGACTAGCTATAGTGTCTCATTTGTTCTCCGACTAACAGTGAAGCTACCAATGGTTAGACAACCCAGAACACGACACTCCCGACTCTCTCAGGAATCGCGGGAGCCAGACAACTCTTTCGCTCACTCACTCATACCTGTCCACAATGCGAGTAATCAGAGTCGCGGAATAGTTTAAAATGTTTATTTTAACTAACACGCTCTGTGGTACAGTACACGTGCCATTACTAGCAGCAAAATGCATAAACACAATTTAGTCAGCATTGTCACAATTCCATAGAATACAAACAGGGAAATCATTTTATAAAGACAGTGGAAAAGGGCTACAATAGCTAACCACCCTCCCCGTGGCAAGAAATAGTTTATTATAAAAAAGAAGACCTCTGGGCTTTGTCAGCAGACCCCATACCTCAAGGCCTAGATGAAAGGTTTACATCTCAGGACAAGCACAGCTCTTCTCTCCGGAAAGGAGTCTCTCCAAGTGCGTGCACAACATGTTTAGCTTGCAATATTAAAGCATACGATTTTCAGTAGTGCAGCTGTGTGTCATATTATGTCTAGGTTCGAGGGACTGACCAGAACAGAATAACAAGGGGCATTGTTGATCGACCTTGTAAATCATGTGCAGACTAAACCTCAGCACGGCAGAGAACGCGAAAAGCAGACAGTTCTCATGTGAAAGGGCACAAACAGAGTCTTGCGAAATCTATGCATGCAGTGTCATGCGCAAAAGCAGCCTCATTGCAGCGAAGCTCATGCTAACTTAGCAGATGTCAACAATGGACCCACAATCCATACTACAATAGTACAAATCTAAGATAAGTAGCCGTTTTATCCTCTCACTCGCTTTCACCTTTAAGACCTTTTCCGGAGGAAAAGTGTCTACGCTACATCATGTGAAACACTGCTTTAAATCAAAATGATAATTTCTGCCTCTTGGCCATTAGAGCTCTTTTTACTCAACACTTTAACAAAATAAATGAAACACCAGTACAAAAATAAACTTTTAAACTTATTTTTTTCAATAGAACATTATTAACATTATTTAAACGCAAACCTTTTAACCAATTACCCAATTGTTTGACCAGTTAAACAAAAATATAAATTTTAGTGATCACGGAGGAATTAATTCCTACATTTTTGTTTCAAAATTAATAGTTATACATTACATTTATAAATAATTATATTTAAAATGTTATCATTTAATTAAAAAAATGAGCAGATAATGTGCTGTAACATCTTATTTTATTAGTTATAGGTTAATATAAATTATATAACTTATTTTAGAATAAAATAATTTAATTACTTTAATAAATAAATAAACTTCATTAAATGTATCTATACTTTCCTATAGAGAGATCTACACTCTGGTGGTGGAGATACCCACCAACAGGTAAAAGGTGCTATAGTGACTTTACACTCATATATTTATTCGTAGGATGCTCCTTTCCCCTCATTGATTGGGTGGAGATATGAAAGTCTACACCCAGGTGTATATCTCCATTGGCAAATGGTGAACAGCAAAAAAGTGGAGAGTTACATCTATGTGTAGGCGTAGATCTACAACCGAGTAGATCTACACATGTTAATTTACCTCTTTGTTTGATACTTTTATCATTGGGTTTTTTATGCCTTTGGTTTCCTCTTTCACCATGAATAATAAAGCTTAATCATTTTTTATGCAAAGGAAATTCTGTGGTTGTATGCCTCTATTGGTTAGTTACAGTTCATTGTATTGTTAACAACCTCACTGACAACACTGTGTTCTTCCTGGTGATATATAGTTCTCTCTAATTCCTTCACTTTTACAGCCAACAATCATGAGCTAAGTAAGCAACATGCTGACCTTTTTCTGTTCCGAACAAATGAAGTCTAACTAATAAAGAATTTAACAGCTGAACTATACATGCTAAGTTGTACATAATGGTACTCAAATTTACAATATATGTGGTCAATTCAACCAACTTTATTGTGACTTCTGGAGTTACAAGAGAGGAGGCCAATATAATACATTTGATTGCATTTTCTAGGGGACCTATGGCAAAACTCCTTTCTATATCATGATTATCTATGTTAGAAATATGTGTGCTGTCAGTCAATTTTCTAAGTGTATTTCTGAAAATTGTTGTGATTTTAGCACTCTAGATCTGTCAGGGGGCATGTTGCCACTTGTGTTAAATTAAATAGTTTTGTATTATATCATTCCTTTCATATGTGATAGGGCTCTTCCTCAATTCTCTATTTAGTTCCCTGTGAAGTGTGTTACTTTCTGCCATGGTCCAATGCGTGAGTATTGTGTGTCATTTAATTAGTGATGGGGGTCTGAGGCCATAGTAAAGGCTCTTCTAGCCAGCAGTTGAACTAGGTATAGACATTTCAATTTCACTTTGTTCCCGTTCAGGTGGTGGAAAAGCCCTAACATGCACCGCTCTATATTATTTAACTCCATCCTACAATTTAAGCAAAGGTATTTCCTATATTATGTGTGTCACACAATTATAAAGTAGGAAAAAGACAGTGGTGAATGTATGCTTTACAAACACACCTTATGTTTTAGATGTGCGATTGGTTTGCAGAATTGAAATGTGAGCCCTTATCTGTTATTAGTGAGACATGGTTCGAATTTATATATAATGCTCATTAAAGTTCAACCAGTTTTGTGTTTTGTTTCACCATTTTCTTTCTGTGGGATTATGGAGATTGATTTTGCTGCCTTACCAGGGTTGAGAGTGATAACCCTGAAGGCACTTTGTCGTAATATCCTAAAGGTCGCCAAATTTCTAGAAAGGGAAGAGAATCTCAGGGGGAACACTTGCACTTTTTGAATGAAATCGGGACATAACATTCACACAGAAGCCCCCCACCCCCCACTGGTGCAAATTGCTCAGTCATATCAAGTCTTGGGTTGGTACTAGCACCAGATTCTGCAGGGATGGAAGGGTTGGCAGAGATTGCTCTCATTTCTGATCCTCTTCTGAATGCCAGTCTAGAAGCTCTTGCTAGGGTGTCTGAAAAAACTAGCATGTACCTCCAGAAAACGTCAGTCATTGGTAACCCAGTGACTGTGCTGCATGAGATTGTTACCTAAGTGACTATGGTGGAGGACAAGCTTTTGTCTCAAGCACAGTATGTGCAGAATTCAATCCAATGAGTAGTAGATGAACGGGGACAATTAGGACTTATACATTCACTTGAGATGTGGGGGAGGTTAGCTGTACTTCGGGGGGAACATAGAGTGACCCTGCCAAGGGTCAAAATGTAAAACAAATGTTTTTTCTCTTGCCCCACGTACAGCAGTACTTCCGCTGGACTCAGCTCCCCCTTGCGATACCGTGTGACTACCATGGGAGACTCTGTAACGCGAGTCTCACCAAGATTCACAAACTGAAGCTTGTATGATCTCATGGTGCCTGGTGCTGTGTCAAGGGAGTACCACAGTACATATATATATATATTTTTTAAATAAAGGATGTTGTGTGGGGGTTTGGCTGCCCGTGGAGGGTATAGTTTGGTAAAGTAATAAGATTTTAGCTTAAGTTTAAAAAAAATCCTGGATAATCACTGAAAAAACACAAAGGTTAAAGGGCGTTAGGTGTTGGAATAATATAAAAACTAACATTTAAAAAACAAAAATAAACTGTGAAATTCAATTATAGTTTAGTGAGCTAACTGTAACTTTGTCACCTGCTACTCCTTGCATATGATATCATGTCACATTGCTCATGACACGTTAAATCACATCAATGATGGCACCTCAGATGTATGTGTAACACAATGACATAGTTAGGTCAGAGTTTTCATAGGAAGAGTACTTTTTGATTCAATAATAGCTTTGGCATGGTTTGACAAATCTTCACATAACTTTCCAAAGAAAAATCAGCCACTTCTGCTCCTTCCTGGTAAGTTTTGTGGTGACCTGTCAAGCGGGGCCAAGAAAAGGGGGAAACCCAAAATATTGATATCCCATGTTAATTCCCATAGGAAAGTTTAGGAAGCGCTGCAGAAAAAATGGCTGAACAGAAATACACCACATTTGGCAGAAAATTACAAATTGTCTCAGAAAGCATGCTTTTTACTATTCAGTGTAAATATGTACAGCTATCTTTGAGAAATTCTCATTTAAAGAAGTGCTTGGAATGGTCATGAAGGGGTTAAAAAATAGGTATATGTAGACTGTTGGTGTCCAGCTATGCTCTTATTGGCCAATTTGAAGGGGACTAGTCAATCATGATTGGCTGTCACACAACCAGAAAAGTATGTTGCAGCAGCCATTACCCGGCTCTGGGACAGTGGTCCCTGCATCTTGAAAATGAAATAAAATATAAGGGGGTTGCTCGAGGAAACCCTGACACCAAGGGGCATGGACAACTTGTTGTGACAGCCACTCCAGGATTTGGGGTCATGGTCCCCATCGAAATACATTACAATGAGTGGCAGGTTTTGATAGCTGAGAAAAGGAACACAAATAAAGGGTGATAAAAGATTTTAGTCACAATATAAATCCTTTGTTGGTAGTATCATACTAATTTTAGGAAGTGTGATGTGTTCTAATGTGATTTTACCCAGTGTAAACCGCTGATCCATGTCTGGAAGAAAACTGTTTTCCTGCATGATCTTCTCATAGAGATTATAGATGGTGCTCCAGAAGCTAAGATGAGAGCAGATTTGCCACTGAGAGCAAATTTGCTACCATTCACACTATCTTCCATAGCCATGTGAGAATTAAATCTGACATTCCGAGCAAAACATGTACTTTCAACAGAGGCAGCAGCCTGTGAGTTAATATGCCAGTGTTCTAGTGCAGCCTCCTACAGTGCCCTAATGAACAACTAGAGCACTAGCATTCCTTATTTATGACAACAGTACGGCACACCTGAAGCCATCTTGATCAATTCAAAGCTGTAAAACCCAAAGCATTTCCTTTAGAAATGTACACAATGAGGTGGCTTATTTTGTCATAGAAATCATGGTTAGTGCTCTAGCAAGCTAAAATGAGGACACATTTTTGAGTTCTCAAAGGTATTTTCTATCTATCTCAGTAAAAATTCTGACATGCAGAATGAAACGTACTTTCAACAGAGGCAGCAGTCTGTAAGTTAACTCTTAACTCCCCATTATGCTGCTGCAGATTTCCATAGTGTTCTAATAAACAACAAGAGTGCTAACATTTGTATTTATGACAATAGTGTGTATTGGAAATGGCCTTTTTTGCTGGGTTATCCCCAAACCTTTTGCTTCTTCCTCCTATTTTTTCCTTAACTGCTGTGGTTGGTTTTAGGACTCTGGGCACTTTACCACTGCTGATCAGTGCTAAAGTGCATCTGCTCTCTGTGCAAATTGTATTATGGATTGGTATTTCCATGATTGGCATATTTGATTTACTGGTAAGCCCCTGGTAAAGTGCACTGAGTGTGCCAGGGCCTGTAAATCAAATGCTACTAGTGGGCCTACAGCACTGATTGTGCCACCCACATGAGTAGCCCTGAAAAGGTAACTCAGACCTGCCACTGCAGAGTCTGCGCACGGTTTGTAACTGCCACGTCGACTTGGCAAGTGCACCCACTTGCCAGGCCCTAACCTTCCCTTTTCTTACATGTGAGTCACCCCTAAGAGTCACCCCTAAGAGAGGCCCAAGGTACCCCTGTGGGCAGGGTGCAGTGTATGTGAAAGGTAGGACATGCTCTGGTGTGTGTGGCATGCCCTGATAGTGAACTATTGCCAATTTAGTTTTTCGCTATTGAAAGGCTATCTGGCCCATAGGAAAGCATGGGAGTTAATTTATAACATCTTGTAAATATAACTTCCCATTGGGACCAGATAGGAAAATAAAGTTTAGTATGCCTGAACTCAGAATCTAAAGATGCATCTTGTAGTAAAGGTGATTTTTACATTCTGTGTTTGAAAATACCACTTTTAGAAAGTAGGTATTTTCTTGCTTAGCACATCCAGTGTGCCTCTGCTAGGATGTGTATTGACTGTCTGGCTTTGGAGTGATAGGGGCTGGGAATGTGCAGTGGCTCCAGAGAGTCTGGATGAGTAAGGGCTGGGCTGAATAGACCTGGACTGCATTCAGAGTAGTGGGAGGAGTTGTCACTAGCACCTGAATAGGCCCGGTCTGCATTTTGAGTGGTGGGAGATTTCCTTGGCATATGAATAGGCCCTGTCTGCCTTGGACAATGCTGTCTTTGCCTCCTGCTGGGAAGCTGGGCCAGAGAGGACCAGACTGGTTTGACTAAGCACAGATACTCTGCCTGAGAGGACAAAGGAATTTGGAGTATAAATATTGGGGCCCAGACCCCAGAACTTTAGAAATCTTTTGGACCAAAAAGACTGCCAAGAAGAAGAGCTGGAGAAGCTGTGAGGAGGAACTACCACTTTGCTGAGTGCTTTGCTGTGTTGGCCTGCAGTGGCTGCTTCTGTCTTGGGCAGTGAAAGGACTGGACTGAACTTTCTGCAACTTCTTCATTGAGTATCTCCAAGGGCCTGAAATGGAGTTTGCCTCCTGTTCTGAAGTCTCAGTGACTGCAAAGACTTCACCAACCACATGGGTACCACTTCTGGAACCGCTGTTTCAGTTGCCACAGAGAAGGGAAATGCAATCGACTCCATCACCGACTCCGTCGCTGGCTCTGTGTCCTGATGGCACCGGAGACCACACCGTCCGCATCTCGCACCGCAAACCTGGTCTCACCGACGACCGCCGCCACTGAGCCGCTGCTTGCACCGTGACTTGTGGGCACTGCACTCCGCACCGCACCGACTCGCTTCACTTCGCCATCCTGGTCTCAGCGACGCCGTCGCTACTGCTGACTACGTGACCGCATCGTGGCTGGGGGCACCGCTCGTAGGTTTCACGATGCATCGCTTCGTCCCTCACAGCCATCGTGGCTGACCGACGCCAGCTCCCGCTAACCGGCTCTGTCGCCTACTCCGCAACCTGCCAGCACCACATCGAGCACCGTCTCGACCCGCAACCCTGGTCTCACTGACGCCGTCTGGATGATCGTCAACCAGCCGTTGCCTGCACCGCATCAAGAGGGCACCGCACCCTGCGCCGCTTCCATTTTGCAACGCAACCGCGACGGTTGCCACGACCGGCTCGCACCAACCTGTCAGCCGCAACAAGAAAGATACTGTTACCGAGTCTGTTCGCACTTTCGCTGGCCCGTACCGACGCGGTCGGCTGGAACTGTTAGACTCTGTTGTTTTCAGCATCGCGGTAGCCCTGGATGGAGCTACCGACTCGTACGAACTGTGTTTTTCAAGTATTCTTGTAAAGTATACCTTTTTAAGTACTTTATTGTGGATTTTATCGTTTTGGTTTTGTTTTAAGTATATAAAATATTGGATATTTTTCTAAAACTGGTGTGGTGTCCTTTTGTAATGTTTTCACTGTATTACTGTTGGTTATGTGCAAATGCTTTACACACTGCCTCTAAGATAAGCCTGACTGCTCGTGCCAAGCTACCAAGGGGGTGAGCAGGGGTTATTTTAGGAGTGTAACTCCCTTATCCTGACTAGAAGGAAGGGTCCCTACTTGGACAAAGGCGCAAACCCTTGCCAACTAGAGACCCCCATTTCTAACAGTGTGGCACACCTAAAGCCATTGTGATGCAATCAAAGCTGCAACACCTAAAGCATTTCCTTTAGAAATGAACTAAATGAAGAGGTTTATTTTGACATAGAAATTTTGGGTAGTGCTTTAGAAAGCTATAATGAGGAAAAGCAGGTGGCAGGAGTAGTGGCAGCACAATAATTGTGGAGGGATGGGGAAAGGGTACAGGGGCACACACATCGACAATGGAGGGCAAGGGGCAGGGGTAGCAAGCTGGCCACAGAGGGTAGGCTGGCATGGACAGGGGCAGCACAGCAGATCATGGAGGACAGGAGGGAGGGGGCAGGAGGAGGAGCATACACATGAAGAACATAGTACAGGGGAGAGGAGGTTCTGGACAACAAGCTGACCATTGAGGGCAGGTCAGCATGGGCAGAGGCAACACAATGAACCACAAAGAGCTGGAAGGAGAGGGCAGGGACATGCAGAACGGAGAGCAGACAAGTATCAGTCGCGCCACTAGCTGACAACAGAGGGCAGGCAGGATGGGACATGTCTATGCAGTCAGAGAATAGAGCGCAGGCGGGAGGGGGATGGGGCTGGTCAGCAGGCTGACCATGGAGGGCAGGCTGGCATGGACAGCAAGTTGACTCTGAAGAGCAGGACATAGGTAGCAGAGGCAGCAAGGTGACCATTCAGGGCAGACCGGCATGGGCAGAGGCAGGACAACAGCCCACAGAGGTGGGTTGGGAGGAGCAGAGGCACTCACAAGGAGAATGGGGGATAAGAGGAGGGGGAAGGGGCAGCAAGCTGGCCATAGAGAGCAGGAGGGAGCAGGCAGGGACATGCAATTGTAGAACGGAGGGTTGGGGGAGGGGAGACAGGGGCAGGCTGACATAGGCAGGGGCAGGCTGACATAGGCAGGGGAAGCATAACAGACCACAGCGGGCAGGAGGGAGGAATCATGGCATGGGTAGCAAGTTGACAATGGAGGGCAGGAGGGAAGGCTCAGGGGCAAACACACATAGAACGGCGAGCAGGGGAAGGGGTTAGTGTCATGGGCAGCAAGCTGACCTTGAAGGGCAGGAGAGAGGGGACAGGGGCATGTACACAGGGAACGTAGGACAGGCAGGAAGGTGAAGCAAGCTGACCATGGAGAGCAAGCCGGCAGGGGCAGCAAACTGACCACAAAGGCCAGGCAGGGGGCAGCATCATATAGATGACGAACAGAGGGCTGGCAGGTGGGGGGTACGGACAGGGACAGGGACAGCAAGCTGACCAAAGAGAGCAGGAAGTAGGCAGCAGGGGCAGAGGCAGCAAGATGACCGTTTAGGCAAGGCTAACATGGGCAGGACAACAGCCTGCAGAGGAAGGTTAGGAGGGGCAGAGGCATTCACATGGAGAATGGAGGTAACGGGAGGGGGCAGGGGCAGCAAGCTGACCATAGAGAGCAGGCAGAAGCGGGCAGGCACATGCAATTGTAGAACTGGGGCATGGGCAGCAATCTAACCTTGGAGGGAAAGAGTGAGGAGGCAGGGGCATGTAGACAGAGAAAGTAGGACAGGCAGAAAGGGGCAGCAAGCTGACCATTGAGGGCAAACGGAGGCAGCATCACATAGATAGAGAACAGAGGGCAGGTAGGTGGAGAGCAGGGGCATGTAGACAGAGAAAGTAGGACAGGTAGAAAGAGGGGCAGAGGTAGCAATCTGACCACAAAGGGTAGGCAGCTGTGGGTTGGCCGCTTGCAGGGAATGAGCCAGGGCCAACGCCCCCTCTGTGCATGGCCAAAGGTGTTTGCCAAGTTTGGTTGTTGGCTTGTTTTAAGTTGTTGGCTTAATTTGATCAAGGAATTCCCTGAAAAAAACAAAACTTGAAGAGACAATATAGTTAGGTATTGTAATATGATCATCCTTTCCATTTAAAAAAAAAAATCACTGAAAAAATGAAAGGTTAAAGTGACATTATAGTTGGGTGATGAAATGCATTAAAGTCCAACATTTATGAGCCACAAAAACACTGAAAGTTGCCAGTTATAGTTAAGTGAACTAAGCATAACTTGAGCCCCAGCTGTGCACTGCTCATGATCTCACATATTACATAACTCAAGACACATTAATTGACATAATTGATGAAATCACTGATGACATCCCAAAATGACATCATTGATGACATCACTGATGACATAATACAATGAACATCGCAATTTGCTAAACGCTTTTCATACTGGAAGGTATTGAGCAAGGTGCATCGAGACTCAGTTTTCTATAACCCATGTAGTGTTGAAGGGTGTAATCTTTCGCAATATGTAGAACATCAAGCATATCTGTAAAATCACCCACATTTATTAGCCATTAGGCTCTTTTTTTTACTGGTATTCAGGTGTGTAGCAAATGTTATGTCTCTGTAGCTATTAATGCAATCAAAAATGTTTTTAAGAGTACATTTTCACGTGTAAATTACTCACAAGTATAAGTCACCTTTGTGAATTGCTCCAGTAATGTCTCTGTAGACATTAATATGATCAGCAACTTTGTAAACCTTGAATGCCATTGAAAAGAGTATTTGATGATTTTTATACCCAAATAAGATACACCTGTTAAATACCTCAACCAAACATACAATTTTAGGTCAACTCCTTCACATCTTTGCATAAGGCACTGATAAATTATGCACAACCAGGTCTTATCCACAAGCCTGTGTAGTTTGTAAAAATACCTGAGACATATTCCTGAAATGGGCAGAATGGCGTACATCTTTGGGACAAAGCATACAGTCATACTGCAATTTGAACCATTTGTAAGGCACCCATTCATTGTACATTCTTTAACAAGGTATAATGGCTCAAAATTATCACTGAATGTCTGGTAATAAATAACTTGTATAAATCTTATATAGAAATTGTCAATAGCACTACATGCCAACTCCTTAACGTCAGCATGTGCACAGAAATCCACAGGTAAATAATGTATTGCAAGGATAAGCTTTTGTTTTCCTCATAGGACTTAAGGTACAACCTAGTTGTAATGTACATCTGCAACTCACACTAGTTGTGCTTACTCTACCATGTTTACATGAAGTACTGTTTTCACTTAAGAGTTTACTTGTAGTCAAACTCTTCACCATCTAACTGTTATCATAGTGAATCGGACTTTCCTCCAGTACTACACTGTTTCTATTTCAGACATGCACACGTACATATAGTTAATCTATGCTGTATATGTTTGTGGGCACTTTATTACCTACTTTGTTTTTTTAAATGATCTAGGGGTTTATAGATGAATTTGGGGAGCAGTCTCTTGGGTGAGATCATCAGTGTTGTCATTTAGCATGTAATGAATGAGTCAATATATGAGGTGATAAGCTGTGCAAAGTTCTGTGTTTTTTTCATTAGTAAACAGTTTTTAACCTTTTCCAACACCTTTGTAATGCCACTTTAACCTGTGTTTTTTTCAGTGAATATATAAATATTTATGTTGTAAAATGGTGTCTGCCGATTTATTACACACAAATTTGTGGCTTTTTTGATGATTGAGTTCTGGAGTTTTTACTGTAGGTAAGTCTTACTATCTGTGTCTCACCCACGGTAATCAAACAGTAAATGGACTGAGAGTATTTACTGCCATTATCTGCCTTTTAAAATAAGGCTACTGAAACGCAGCTGTGGTAAGGGGGACTTGCCTAGTTACACATCAACACGTGTGCACATGTGTGTGTGCATGTGTGAGGGCTCCATGTGTAAGACTACCATCATGCATAGCCTAGTAACTGCAAGCAGGTAGCCTGGTGCAGAGGGTACTCTGCAGGGTTAGTTATTGACCTTGGATAGGCTTTATAATATTAGTGGGCACTCATAGGTAAAATCAATATGGTTTACTGTTTTGTCTGCAGTAACACTTTATTATAGGCCTAAAAGGAAATGTGCCTTAGAGTGCAGTTTCACTTCCCTTTGGACTACAAAGTCCAGCATGATATCAAACTGGGGTGAAAAGTGTGAACCATGATTATGCAGGTCACAAGAAGATATAGGTACACTTTATGGGTCATCTAGAATGTTCAGGTCAGGATCTGAGCCCAGGCCTTTTACCATGCTGTTGGGCCAAGTTAATTACTCTGCTCCCCAGCAGAGGAAACAAAGGCCTTCCCACAAAAAAGGACTTATTAGGAGTGCTTCCCTCAGCTCCTGAGGAGGAAGGGGTAGTGAAGAAAATCTGCATCTGTTAATTAGCTGTCAAATTGTACCAGGACTGGGGACAGCCCAGGCTTACTGAACAAAGGAGGAAGCACAGACAACTGAAAACAACACAGGAGGAGGGTCCTTTTTGAAGTTTGGATGGGAAATGCCCTGGCAGTGATGTCAGCGAGGGGTAGAGCTGAGGCCCAGAGATGAGGCCTGTGATGTCTGGATGGCACCATCTAGAACTGTCCCAGCATGCTGTGCAGGGGGGTTGGGACAGAGATAGAAGGGTGATGTGGCACCCTAGGATTAGCTAGGAGTGCCTGGCTTCTAGAACCATCCACCCCTTTTCAAAACTCTTGCACAAGGGAGAGAGAGCGGTTTCTACTGGAACTGGATGGCAGCATCAGCCATAGACAACTGGAAGGACACGCTCGCTGATGCCCTAAAGGACTAAGGACTCTGCCCACTGTTGACCACACAACTAGTGGGGCTCTCCAAGGGCCAAAGAGTCTGGCCCCCTTAATCCCCTGAGGACCAGTTGGGGATGATCTGGACTTCTGCGTCCCAGAAGAAGGAGAGAAGCACCAGAGACAAAGACCAGGAGGAAAGCTGGTGCAAGGAGTGAGTTGAACCAGGTCCCTGCAAAGTAAACCACTTTTGAAGCCAGGAGACTTGCTGGAACTGCTCCTGGTGGCTAGAGCCCACCACCAGGAGTAAAACGAGCCCAAGAGCTTATATAATCATCCATCCAACGGAGACGGAGATATCACATGGAGAAGGATTTGACCTTTAAAACTCAGACAACAAAATAGAGCACATGGAGCCAACTGCAAAGTTTTCAAAAGCCCCCGGGGTGGGCCAGGACCCGGGGGGTCCATGGGGTTAATTAATATTTAATGAACCCTGGGAGAGCCAGTGCATTGGGCCCCCTAGAGCTCTTGAGGCATGGGGATTCCAGCCCACAGGCCAGTTTATGCATCAGGGACTCTGGACCCCATCTCTGGGACCCCACCATGAAAAGTAATGGGGGAGTGCTGTCGCACCTCCCCAAAGGAAGAAGTAAATGGAGCCCGGGACCCCATCTCTGGGCCTCGACACAAAGTGGACTGGGGGACCACTGTCATGTCCCACCAATGAAGAAAAAAGCTGACCAGGACCCCATCTCTTGGTCCTGATGTCAAAACAGCAAGGGGGAGCACCATCGCACTCCCCCAAACTGTGGTGGGCTTGCACCTGCTCTCCATGTCCATGTCTGAGCAGGACAGCCACCACACAGGAGATACCTGCCCACATTGAGCAGGCAGAGGAGAGGCACACTGCTGCTTCCTGTGCAGACAGAGATGGATTCCGGCTGGGCGGGGAGCCGGCAGGGGCAGCCCAGGGTCGCTCGCCAAGCTGCCCCCAATTAGGAGGCATGGCAGGATGCCCAGGTGGACTGGGCAGCCCAGAAAAAAAGAAAGTCACAGGAAGCCGTGCGATGCGAGGCTACAGGGCTGCAAAGAAAGCAGCTAAAATCCACTAATATAAAATTCACGCTTCCGTGAGGGAGCGCCCCGTAATGCCCTGCTGGGCTTTCAAAAGAAAGTTTTCCTGACTTTACAAGATTGAATAAACTGAGCACTGGATTTGCGATCTTCCTTTGTGTGCACTTTCTTGGACATCTTTGCTTTAATTTGAGATTGGCATGCTCCGCCGGCACAGCGCACCACCAGTCTACGTGCCCCGTATATATATATATATATATATATATATATATATATATATATATATGAAACTCCACAATCCCGTCACTCCAACTCCTCGGAAAAACAGGTACAGACCACACCGTGCTGAAAGTTCAAAAAGTGTTCTTTATTGCGTGAAGAACAGCATGACGCGTTTCGGCCGTGTTACCACGGCCTTGATCACATAGACTCCACTCTCCCCCAACTCGTAGAGGAAATGAGCACACGCGGGACTCCAGGGGAAATGCAAAAATCCTTCTTTATTATGGCGTAAGCATGACGCGTTTCGTTTTAAATCAAACTTCTTCAGATGCCGCCAAGGATACAGCAAGTGCTTCACCCGCCCTCTCTTTAAACAAGATGCCTCGCTCCGATTGGACAGGCTTCTCTGGTGTTTCAGGCACTGGGAAAGGCGTAAACCCAGGAATCTGGATTAACGCGGAGCAGACACCAAGTGTCAGTACTAGCCCCAGTGGGCGGTGTCTGCTCCCTTCACCCCAATGCACACCGAGTTCTTTACAGTGGGCGGTATTGCAGTTCACCTTGTCCCTCACCCCGCCGCTTTGCTTCCCGGCAGGAGCTCGTGCACGTCGCCTCAGTAGGCAACAGCGTCCCTCACGAAGTCGTAGTCCACAGATAGTGGGCGAGCTGATTACAGGTAAGCGGCGTGTCCATGCATTAGCACAGAGCCTGTAGTGTGTCCAAAGGTTGCCACCAAAATCGCCGGACTTTGAAGGGGTGGGTGCTCCTAGGGACATTCGTATATATATATATATATATATATATATATATATATATATATATATATATATATATATATATATATATATATATATATATATATATATATATATATATATATATATATATATATATATATATATATATAATCTACTGGTGGTCGCCAGTAGATAGTTATAGTTAGGACCTATTTTCCATAGGAAATCTGCAACATTCTATTTAAAATAACTCTTGCATCGGTTGATGAATCTTCGCGAAATTTTCAAACTTTATGGCCCGCTCCGGTCCGCTCCTACCCTGAAAGTTTCGGGGTGATTCGTCAAGCGGGGGCCGAGAAAAAAGGGGGGTCCCAAAACGTGTTTTCCCCATTCATTTTCCCATAGGAAACTTTAGCCACGGCTACAGCCCGAAATGCTGAACGGAATGACACAAAATTTGGCAAAGAGGTAGTTCTTGGTTCAGAAAGAACCCTTTTTGTTAAATGGTGTAAATCCGTTCAGTAGTTGCTGAGAAAATCAAAAGTGAAAACACATATATATCTGGGCGGAGCCTAACCACACATGTCATCGTGAGATCTGATTGGCTGTCAGCACTTCATCCTGAAATTGCTGGCAGCCATCTTGGGACCAATATAAATGATAGTACCCCATTGAAATGCATTGTAGTGAATCGAAGATTTTGAGGGTTACCAAAAGGAGAACTATAAAGGGTGATAACAGACTTTAGTTACATTAGAATTCATTTGTTGATGGTACCATACTAATTTCAGGAATTGTGGTGTGTTCTAAGGTGATTTTACCCTGTGAAAAACCTTCTGCTGGGATATCATGAATCATGTTTGAGAGAAAACTATTTTCACATGCTTGTCCCATACAGTTTTGGAAGGTGCTCCAGAAGCTAAAATGAGAGCATATTTTCTGTAAATTCACATTATCTTTCTCAGTCATGTGAGAATGAAGTCTGACATTCTCAGTAAAACATGTACATCCAACAATGGCAGAGACTGTCAGTTGATTCCTTTGTGTTCTACTGCAGCTTCCCAGAGTGTTCTAAAGAACAACTAGAGTGCTAACAGCCTTACTTATGACAAAAGTATGGCACACCTGAAGCCATCTTGATTGGAATAAACTGGTAACACTTAAAACATTTAATTTAAAAAGGAACAAAATGATGGGGTTCATTTTGTCATAGAAATTATGGTTAGTGCTGTAGAAAGAAAAATTAGGACATGTTTCAAGTGTGATCTCAAATATCTTCCTGTTATATTTCAACAGGAGCAGCCTGTCAGTTGATGCCTTTGTGTTCTACTGCAGCTTCCCAGAGTGTTCTAAAGAACAACTAGAGCGCTAACAGTCTTACTTATGACAAAAGTATGGCACACCTGAAGCCATCTTGATTGGAATAAACTGGTAACACTTAAAACATTTAATTTAAAAAGGAACAAAATGAGGGGTTCATTTTGCCATAGAAATTATGGTTAGTGCTGTAGAAAGAAAAATTAGGACATGTTTTAAGTGAGATCTCAAATATCTTCCTGTTATATTTCAACAGGAGCAGCCTGTCAGTTGATGCCTTTGTGTTCTACTGCAGCTTCCCAGAGTGTTCTAAAGAACAACTAGAGTGCTAACAGCCTTACTTATGACAAAAGTATGGCACACCTGAAGCCATCTTGATTGGAATAAACTGGTAACACTTAAAACATTTAATTTAAAAGGAACAAAATGAGGGGGTTCATTTTGCCATAGAAATTATGGTTAGTGCTGCAAAAAGAAAATTTAGGGCATGTTTTAAGTGAGATCTCAAATCCTGTTCTATTTCATTAGAAAATTCTGACATGCAGACTGAAACAATCACTTTCAATACCAGCAGTAGACTTCCAGTTAACTCCTTGGTGAGCAGTAGCTTTACTACAGTGATCTAATGAACAACTAGAGTGCTAACATTCTGAATTTATGGCAAATGTGTGACACATCTGAATGCCTTCTTGATGGAATCAAAGTAAAAAACTGAAAGCATTTCCTACTGAGGAGACTGTAGTAAATGAGGAAATTAGGAAACTTCATAACAAATAAGTCTCCCAAGATGGCCACCAGAGAAAAAAGAGCCCAAATGTAGCACAAATATCACCCAGAGGTAGCCCACGTATAGCCCAATGACAGAAGTGTGCAAAACACTTTTTATTTTTTGTTTTTTTGCAGTTTTATATAGTGCAGACTGGTCAGGTATTGGAGTGCTTTACATGAGCATTGGTTACATCACACAAGGACAAATTCATGTTGGTTGACCCCTACACTACCCAAACACCACTGCACTACCCTAAACCCTAAAACACTACCCCCAGCACGACCCCCTTCACTACCCAAACACAACTGCACTACCCTAAACTCAAAAACACTACCCCCAGCACGACCCCCTACACTACCCAAACACCACTGCACTACCCTAAACCCTAAATCTACCCCCTACACTACACAAATACCACTGCACTACCCTAAACCCTAAAACACTAGAACCCAGCACGACCCCTACAGTACACAAACACCACTGCACTACCCTAAACCCTAAAACACTACCCCTACACTACACAAACACCATTGCACTACCCTAAACCCTAAAACACTACCCCCAGCATGACCCCCTACACTACACAAACACCACTGCACTACCCTAAACCCTAAAACACTACCCCAGCACGACCCCCTACACTACCCAAACACCACTGCACTACCCTAAACCCTAAAACACTACCCCCAGCACGACTCCCTACACTACACAAACACCACTGGACTACCCTAAACCCTAAAACACTACCCCCAGCACGACTCCCTACACCTACCTAAACACCACTGCACTACACTAAACCCTAAATCTACCCCCAGCATGACCTCCCACACTACACAAACACCACTGCACTACCCTAAACCCTAAAACACTACCCCCAGCACGACCCCCTACACTACCCAAACACCACTGCACTACCCTAAACCCTAAAACACTAACCCCAGCATGACCCCCTACACTACCCAAACACCACTGCACTACCCTATACCCTAAAACACGACCCCGTACACTACACAAACACAACTGCACTACCCTAAACCCTAAAACACTACCCACAGCATGACCCCCTACACTACACAAACACCACTGCACTACCCTAAACCCTAAAACACTACCCCTACACTACACAAACACCACTGCCCTACCCTAAACCCTAAAACACAACCCCCAGCATGACCCCCTACACTACACAAACACCACTGCACTACCCTAAACCCCCTACACTATACAAACACCACTGCATTACTCTAAACCCTAAAACACTACCCCCAGCACGACCCCCTCACAACACAAACACCACTGCACTACCCTAAACCCTAAATCGACCCCCAGCACGACCCCTTACACTACCCAAACACCACTGCCATACCCTAAACCCTAAAACACTACCCCCAGCATGAACCCCTACACTACCCAAACACCACTGCACTACCCTAAACCTTAAAACACTACCCCCAGCACTACCCCTAGACTACACAAACACCACTGCACTACCCTAAACCCTAAAACACTACCCCAGCACTACCCCCTACACTACCCAAATACCACTGCACTAACATAAACCCTAAAACACTACCCCCAGCACAACCCCCTACACTACACAAACACCACTGCACTACCCTAAACCCTAAAACACTACCCCCAGCACGACTCCCTACACTACCCAAACACCACTGCACTACCCTAAACCCTAAAACACTACCACCAGCATGACCCCCTACACTACTCAAACACCACTGCACTACCCTAAACCCTAAAACACTAACCCAGCACGACCCCCTACACTACCCATACACCACTGCACTACCCTAAAGCCTAAAACACTACCCCCAGCACGACCCCCTACACTACTGCACTACCCTAAACCCTAAAACACTAACCCCAGCACGACCCCCTACACTACCCAAACACCACTGCACTACCCTAAACCCTAAAACACTACCCCCAGCATGACCCCTACACCACCCAAACACCACTGCACTACCCTAAACCCTAGAAAAGAAACCCCCACCCCATGCCCAATCCCCCTTACCTCTCACTCCTCGTGGTTCCTCTCTCCTCGTGGTTCCTGCTTCACGTCGTCTCTGAGGGGCGGTGCACGTCGTTGTGAGGAAACGGAACAGCCTCTGTTTCCTTACAACGACATGGATCGTCTACATGTTTTTAGAACGCATGGTCATTTACCATACATACCTTTACAACAAAATTCGTTGTAAAGGCATGCGTGGTAAATGACCATGCGTTCTAAAAAATGCGTAGTAATGACTTTCGTGATGTACAACGCATGCGTGGTAATGCATGCGTTGTAATGGTATCGCAAAGTAAAAAAGTCGTTGTAACGGCTGTTTACCGATCGAAGCTGGCCCCTGTTCTTCAGTGAGACGTTTATTTGATTAATTAGGAGGAAGGAATGTGTTTTTTTTACCGAAAAGTGCATTCCCGGCTGTTGTATTGTGAAAGTGTCCGCGTGGCCTGGTTTCACTTCCGGTGAGAGAGTGGAAGAGTCTGTTTGGATCTAAAGGAGTTCTGTTGTTGGACGGGGCCGGCGCGACATGTCATCAGAAAACATAGCTAATGGAAAGCGTCCTCCCTGAAGTGTGGAGCAGTGCCATGAGAGGTCAACGAGTGTGCGTCCCACCGCAGTATGACCGTACCGCGTGACCCATGTGCCACCTCCAGGGTACGGGAGGCAGAAGCGGCATCGCAGGTCCTCTTGAAGACCGTTGTAGCACTAATTCTACATTTTGGTACTAGGGCATTTTAACTTCGTTGTTCCTGCCAGATACAAAGAGAAGATCCTGTGTTATTCAGTGCCCTCGTTACCTTTTTTGTGGGTTGTGGTGCTTGTCACTTCGCTGCCCCGCCGGTGCACACGACTGGGCACCCCACCTCGTGTGCCATCTGCAGGGCCTCTGCCCTCGGATCACTGGTTTCGGTTTCTGGAGTGGCAACATAAACAGTTGCTCCCAAAGGACTAGCCTGAACACTTAGGTGAATATCCCCTGCACCAGCATTCAACGGAAATTCTTTCCTAGCTCTCCCACGTCAACGAGGACGTCATAATAGCACGGCTCCGCTCGCGACACCGTATGACGTAATCGGAGCCATAAGAGAACCTCGTCGGCGTGCTGACGTCAGTTCCACCCATTTTTTCCGTGCCACCGAGGCAAACAGGGGACCGAGACATTTTCACATGTATACATAGTATAATAAATATATATATATTCACTGAAAAAACCATAGGTTTCAGGCACGTTATAGTTAGAAATTAGCATTTAAAAAACCTTAGAAATTCACTGAAAAAACCATAGGTTTCAGGCACGTTATAGTTAGAAATTAGCATTTAAAAAACCTTAGAAATTCACTGAAAAAACCATAGGTTTCAGGGGCGTTATAGTTAGTTGGACATTTCACTCGTACAAAACCATAGAAATTCCCCGTTATAGTTAGTTCAGCTAACTATAACTCGCGCGCCCGCAATGCACTGCTGATGACGTCACATATTACATCACTCATGACATGGTCAGTGACATCACTCATGACATCACTGATGACATCTCAAATGACATCACTGATGACATCACTGATGACATCATCCAGTGAATGTGTGTTTTTCTGAAAATTAAATATGTTTTATATATGTATATCTCAAGGTCGATGGAAGAATAAATGGGTATATAAGTGTCTAAATGGATGATTTTGTTTTGTAAAATTGATTGTATAACTGACTGAGTGTATCTTAGTGAATACATGGGTTAGTGAGTAATGTTTAAATATGAAAATATCTGTATCAGTCTCTCACTTTGTGTATAAGTGGCTGCATGGGTTGGTGAGTAGCTACATGAGTGTCTATATGGGTTATTAGTTGGTTTTTTGAGTATCAGTATGAGTGTCTGAGTGTCTGTATGGTTCGGTGGGGGTATTACTTAGTGCATAGATGCATGAATGAGTGACTCACTGTTTGTATGTGTTGAAGACAGCATGTGTGCAGGACTGTATAGGTGGATGAGTATGTGTATGGGTGTGTTAGTGAGTGAATGACTGTCTCAATAGTGTCTTTATGAGTAACTACATATGTTTTAAACTAGTATATGTGAGTATTGGTGTATATAAGTGAGTATATGTGAGAGTGAGAGATTGGAAGAGTTCCTGTACAAATAAGTAGGTGTTTCTATAAGTGATTGTTTAAGAGAGTAAGTATGTGTAAGTTTCTGTAGAAGTAAGTGTGGTAGTGTGTGTATAACTGTATATGCAAGTAAATGGATGTTTGATACTTTGTTTGCATGTGTGACTATGTGTGTGAGTAACTCTATGGATGAGTGGCGGTGTGTAACAGGATGTATAGGTGTATGAGTACATATGATGAGTGAGTACATGTATGAGTGACTGTATAGGGACTGTTGGTGAATGAGTGGATGTGTGTGTAGATCTTGGAATTACTGAATAGGTGTGTTGTAACTGGTATTGGTATGTCCATTGTTTTGAAAATGTTAGTTTGTATTTTTGAGTGTGTGTATCAAAGGTTATATTAGGGTGAGAGGAGGTCTGCCACTCTATCACAAGGATGATGTCATCAGTGATGTCATCAGTGATGTCATTTGAGATGTCATCAGTGATGTCATGAGTGATGTCACTGACCATGTCATGAGTGATGTAATATGTGACGTCATCAGCAGTGCATTGCGGGCGCACGAGTTATAGTTAGCTGAACTAACTATAACGGGGAATTTCTATGGTTTTGTACGAGTGAAATGTCCAACTAACTATAACGCCCCTGAAACCTATGGTTTTTTCAGTGAATTTCTAAGGTTTTTGAAATGCTAATTTCTAACTATAACGTGCCTGAAACCTATGGTTTTTTTAGTGAATATATATATATATATTCACTGAAAAAACCATAGGTTTCAGACACGTTATACTTAGAAATTAGCATTTAAAAACCTTTGAAATTCACTGAAAACATAGGTTTTAGGGACAGTTATAGTTAGTTGGACATTGCACTCGTACAAAACCCGTGAAATTCCCCGTTATAGTTAGTTCAGCTAACTATAACTCGCGCCTCCGCAATGCACTGCTGATGACATCACATATTACATCACTCATGACATGGTCAGTGACATCACTGATGACATCACTGATGACATCTCAAATGACATCACTGATGACATCACTGATGACATCATCCATGTGATAATTTCATGCATCTTCTCACACCCTAATATAACTTTTGATACACCCACTCTAAATTACAGACTGCCATTCTCAAAACCATACACACTCCAATACCAATAACTACATACCCACTCACTGATTCTTAGGTCTACACACACACATCTACTCACTCACCCGTACAGTCACTCATACTTATGGTCACTGAGTACAGGACTATCATATGCACTCATACACCTATATAAACACTCACACACCGCCACTCATCCATAGAGGTACTCACACACCTAGTCAGTCATGCAAAAATTAATCACACACCCATTTACTCACCTATACAGTTATACACACACCAACTCACTTACTCATACAAATACTAGCACATTCTTCAGTGATGTCACTGACCATGTCATGAGTGATGTAATATGTGATGTCATCAGCAGTGCATTGCGGGGGCGCGAGTTATAGTTAGCTGAACTAACTATAACGGGGGAATTTCACGGGTTTTGTACGAGTGCAATGTCCAACTAACTATAATTGTCCCTAAAACCTATGGTTTTTTCAGTGAATTTCAAAGGTTTTTTAAATGCTAATTTCTAACTATAACGTGTCTGAAACCTATGGTTTTTTCAGTGAATTTGCAAGGTTTTTTAAATGCTAATTTCTAACTATAACGTGCCTGAAACCTATGGTTTTTTAAGTGAATTTCAAAGGTTTTTTAAATGCTAATTTCTAACTATAACATGCCCCGCCCCCTCCCTTCACCACTGTGCAAACGCGCCCCGTGGCGCGTTTTAAGTTGGGGGATTAAGTCCCCTTGAATCATGAGGGTCCCTGGTGTCCAACTAGCCCACCCTGTACCTCCAGTATGCGCCAGGGAGCTGCGTTGCAGAGAGGTGTTCAGAGGCCACGCCCCATTTTACACCTCTCTGCAACGCAGCTCTGTGGTGCTTTCTGGACATACCTGGTGGGCTGGTTGGCTCTCAGGACCCTCAGGATTGAAGGCGATTTAATTCCCCATCTTAAAACGCGCCACGGGGCCTGTTTGCACACATGTCACCTGAAGCCCCGCCCTCCCTTCACCACTGTGCAAACGCGCCCCGTGGCGCGTTTTAAGTTGGGGGATTAAGTCCCCTTGAATCCTGAGGGTCCCTGGAGTCCAACTAGCCCACCATGTACCTCCAAAAGCGCCCCAGAGCTGCGTTGCAGAGAGGTGTAAAAGGGCGTGGCCTCTGAACACCTCTCTGCAACGCAGCTCCCTGGCACATACTGGAGGCTCCTGGTGGGCTAGTTGGCCCCCAGGGACTCCCAGTATTCAAGGGGAATTACTTCCCCTTCTTACAACGTGCCACGGGGCGCGTTTGCAGACTGCTGCAGGGAGGGGGCGGGGCCTCCGGCACGATGCCGGTCTTTTTTTTTTCTTGTTTTTTTCTGGGAGGGGGGCTGCGTGGCCCCCCTTCCCTCGCCCACTTTTGTCCCCGGGGACCCCATCCCCCGGGGCCTGAGGATTTTCATTTAAAAAAAAAAAAAAATTAGAAAAAAAATGGGAAGGGGGCCGCGTGGCCCCCCTTCCCTGGGCCTCTATTTGCCCCGGGGACCCCATCCCCTGGGGCATGCCCTTTTTAAAAAAAAAAAATCAATATTTGGAGGGGGGCTTCGTGGCCCCCCTCCTCAGGCCATTTAAGGCCACGGGGACCCCATCCCCCGGGGCCGGCCTTTCTGTGTTTTTTTTTAAATTTCTTGTTTGGGAGGGGGGCTGCGTGGCCCCCCTCCTGGGCCACTAATGGCCCCGGGGACCCCATCCCCCGGGGCCTGGCCACTTGTTGGGAGACCGTGGGGGGTCCCCAATCCTCGCACGGTCCCGCCGGCTCCCGCGTCCTGCGGGAGCCGGCATTGCTTTTCCATAAGGGGAGCTGCAGACCATGCAGCTGCCCTTATGGAAAAGCAATCTGCTTTGCTTCATTGTAGCGAAGCAGGTTTCCCTGCTCTCGCCTCAATGAAAGCAAGCAAGTTTGTAATGACAGGACGGGAGCCGCGAGGCTCCCGTCCTGCCATTGCAAACAGCAGTGTCCTGGGGGTAGGCACCCGGGACACTGCAGGAGCTGGCCCTGGGGGTGGCGGTCCCCAGGGCCACCACAGGCTCTCAGGAGGGGGCCGCGCGGCCCCCTCCCCACATCTGCAAAGCCCCGGGGAGGTGGTGGTCCCCGGGGCTTCGGGGGTCCAAAACGGACCCCCATTTTAAAATTGTTAGTGCCCTGGGGAAGTGGCGGTCCCCGGGGTGTGTGGGGGGGCTCGAGCCCCCCACACAGGTCATTAAATTAAAAAAAAAAGCCCCGGGGGGTGGCGGTCCCCGGGGCTGCGGGAGGGCAGAGTGCCCTCCCGCACCATTTTTATTTGAAAGCCCCGAGGGTGGCGGTCCCCGGGGTTTGGGGGGCCTTAGAGGCCCCCCCATAAAATATAAACCCACCCCCGCATGCCCCCGGGACTTGGCCCACCCGGGGGCAAAATAGCCTCGAAGCGCGGGAGACTGCGCTTTGTTTTTTTTTTATCGGCGGGATCCGCGCACCCTAAGCGCATCCCGCCGATTTAAAAAAAAAACAAAATGCTTTTTTCTGCCCAGGGGTTCCTTGTGGGACCCCCTGAGCAGACCTAGGGGGTCAGGGTGTTTCTACCCTGCCCCCTTTTTGTATTTTGCGCACTTATTTCTGTGCCTCGGTTCTACCGAGGGACAAAATGGCTGCCAACACTTCCTGATTTGGAGTGTTGACAGCCACTTGACAGCCAATTAGCATGCAGCTCGTGATCGAGAGGGTACGCGGACCCTACTCGGCCATAGATATATATGTGATTTTACTTTTGATTTTCTCAGGAACTACTGAACGGATTTACACCATTTAACCAAAAGGCACGACACTGAACCAAGGGCTACCTTTTGCCAAATTTGGTGTAATTCCGATCAGCAGTTCGGGCTGTAGCTGCGGCAACAGGTTCCTATGGAAAATTGCATGGGGAAAACACGTTTTGGGACCCCCCTTTTTTCTCGGCCCCCACTTGACGAATCACCCTGAAACTTTCAAGATAGGAGCGGACCAGAGCTGGCCATAAGTTTTGAAAATTTCGCGAAGATTCGTCAACCGGCGCCAAAGTTATTTCAAATAGAATGTTGCGGATTTCCTATGGAAAATAGGTCCTAACTATAACTATCTACTGGCGAACGCCAGTAGATAATATATATATATATATATATATATATATATATCTCCACTTGTCCAAACTGTCCGGTTGACTTGCCAAAGGAGAGCACTCACAGGATTTCGCTATAAAAGTGATCTTATTGTGCTGGGACCCCCCACACCGACAGACGCGTTTCGGCACTCTGCCTTCTTCGATGTCGGTGAAACCAAGTAACAAACACCCTTTTGAAGTGTCAATGCATGACGTGAGTTTAAAAACAATGACATAAAAGACGGCTCAATCAAGTTGTTGCATAGTGCAGATATATATATATATTCACAGAAAAAGCCATAGTTTTCAGGGACGTTAAAGTTAGAAATTAGATTTAAAAAAACCTTAGGAATTCACTGAAAAAACCACAGGTTTCAGGGACATTATAGTTAGTTGGACATTTCACTCGTACAAAACCAGAGAAATTCGGCCGTTATAGTTAGTTGAGCTAACTATAACTCACGCTCACCTGCAATGCACTGCTGATGATGTCACATATTACATAATTCATGACATGGTCAGTGACATCACTGATGACATCACTGATGACATCTCAAATGACATCACTGGTTTTTTAAATGCTAATTTCTATCTATAACGTCCCTGAAACCTATGGTT
This sequence comes from Calotriton arnoldi, assembly GCA_963921515.1. Taxonomy (NCBI): domain Eukaryota; kingdom Metazoa; phylum Chordata; class Amphibia; order Caudata; family Salamandridae; genus Calotriton; species Calotriton arnoldi. The sequence continues at coordinate 12,556 of CAWUFW010021998.1, read as the reverse complement.
TTTTCAGTGACTTTTTCCTGACTGGTACTGGTGGTAACTGACTCTGACTGACCCTGGGCTCTGCCTAACCATGCACAGAGACAGTGCTATGCTGAAAGACACTTAGAATACAGTGAAAATGCCTACATACACTAGGGTACACAATGGGTTGGGGTACCCCTGTGATTGGCATGACCTCCCCTGTAAGGCCCTAGTACAAAATAGGGCAGGGAGATTAAAACTACCTCTAAGTCCCTAGCATATAATAGGGCATGGCAGTTTAGAGGCCAGCAGCCCTGTTCTGCACTTGCATGTGTGCACTGCTGAGCCTGAGGTCAGTTTAAAAGTAGCCCTGTGTGTGCAGAAAGAGGCAAGAGAGGTGCAGAAAGAGGCAAGAGAGGTGCAGAAAGAGGGAAGACGGGTGCAGAAAGAGGCAAAAGAGGTGCAGAAAGAAGCAAGAAAGGTGCAGAAAGAAGCAAGAGACGTACAGAAAGAGGGAAGAGGTATGCAGAAAGATGCAAGTGAAGTGCATAAAGAAGCAACAGAGGTGCAGAAAGAGGCAAGAGAAGTTCAGAAAGAGGCAGCAGAGGTGCAGAAACAGGCAGAAGAGGTGCAGAAAGAGGGAACAGGGGTACAGAAAGAGAGAAGAGGGGTGCCGAAAGAGGCAAGAGGGGTGCAGAAATTTGCAAGAGAGGTGCAGAAAGAAGCAAGAGCAGTGCAGTAAGAAACAACAGAGGTGCAGAAAGAGGCAAGAGGGTGCAGAAATGTGCAAAAGAGTAGCAGATAGAAGAAAGAGCAGTGCAGAAAGAACCAAAAGAGGTGCAGAAAGAGGCAAGAGGGGTGCAGAAAGAGGCAAGAGAAGGGCAGAAACAAGCAAAAGAGATGTGGAAAGAGGCTAGAGGGGTGCGGCAAGAGGTGCAGAAAGAGGCAAGAGAGGTACACAAAGAGGGAAGAAGGGTGCAGAAAGAGGCAAGTGGGGTGCAGAAAGAAGCAAGAGAGGTGTAGAAAGAAGCAAGAGAAGTGCAGAAAGAAACAGCAGAGGTGCAGAAAGAAGCAAGAGCAGTGCAGAAAGAAAGAAGAGCAGTGCAGAAAGAGGCAAGAGGGGTGCAGAAAGAGGCAAGAGCAGTGCAGAAAGAACCAAGAGACAGGCAGGAAAAAGGAAGATTGGTGCAGAAAGAGGCACGAGGGGTGCAGAAAGAAGCAAGCGAGGTGTAGAAAGAAGCAAGAGAAGTGCAGAAAGAAGCAACAGAGGTGCAGAAAGAGGCAAGAGGGGTGCAGAAAGAGGCAAGAGAAGTGCAGAAGGAAGGAACAGAGGTGCAGAAACAGGCAAAAGAGGTGTACAAAGAGGGAACAGGTGTGCACACAGAGGCAAGACAGGTACAGAAAGAACCAACAGAGGTGCAGAAAGAGGCAAGAGGGTGCAGAAATGTGCAAAAGAGTAGCAGATAGAAGAAAGAGCAGTGCAGAAAGAACCAACAGAGGTGCAGAAAGAGGCAAGAGGGGTGCAGAAAGAGGCAAGAGAAGTGCAGAAAAAAGCAAAAGAGGTGCAGAAAGAGGCAAGAGGGGTGCAGAAAGAGGCAAGAGAGGAGCAGGAAGAAGCAAAAGAGGTGCACACAGAGGCACGAGGGGTGCAGAAATATGCAAGAGAGGTGCAAAAAGAAGCAAAAGAAGTGCAGAAAGAAGCAAGAGAAGTGCAGAAAGAAGGAACAGAGGTGTAGAAAGACGCAAGAGAGGTGCAGAAACAAGCAAAAGAAGTGCAGAAAGAGGTAAGAGAATTGCTGAAAGAAGCAAGAGAAGGGCATAAAGAAGCAAGAGAAGTGCATAAAGAGGCAAGTGAGATGCAGAAAGAGGCAAGAGAGGTGCAGAAAATGGCAAGAGAACTGCAGAAATAGGCAAGAGGGATGCAAAAAACGGAAGAAGGGTGCAGAAAGAAGCAAGAGAGGTGCAGGAAGAAGGAAGACGCGTACAGAAAGACAACAGAGGTGCAGAAAGAAGCAAGTGAGGTGCAGAACGAGGCAAAAGAAGTGCAGAAAGAAGCAACAGAGGTGCAGAAGGAGGCAAGAGAACTGCAGAAAAAGGCAAGAAAGTTGCAGAAACAGGCAAAAGAGGTGCAGAAAGAGGGAACAGGGGTGCAGGCAGAGGCAAGAGAGGTGCAGAAAGTGGGAAGAGGGGTGCAGAAAGAGACAAGAGTTGTGCAGAAATTTGCGAGAGGTGCAGAAAGAAGAGCAGTGCAGAAAGAAGCAAGAGAAGTGTAGAAAGAAGCAAGAGAGGTGAAGAAATAGGGAAGAGGGGTGCAGAAAGAGGCAAGAGGGATGCAAAAAATGGAAGAAGGGTACAGAAAGAAGCAAGAGAGGTGCAGAAAGAGGGAAGACGAGTACAGAAAGAGGCAACAGGGGTGCAGAAAGAAGCAAGTGAGGTGCAGAAAGAGGCTAAAGAAGTGCAGAAAGAAGCAACAGAGGTGCAGAAGGAGGCAAGAGACCTGCAGAAAGAGGCAAGAAAGTTGCAGAAACAGGCAAAAGAGGTGCAGAAAGAGGGAACAGGGGTGCAGACAGAGGCAAGAGAGGTGCAGAAATTGGGAAGAGGGGTGCAGAAAGCCGAGTGGTACAGAAATTTGCGAGAGGTGCAGAAAGAAGCAAGAGCAGTGCAGAAAGAAGAAAGAGAGGTGCAGAAAGAAGCAAGAGACGTGGAGAAATAGGGAAGAGGGGTGCAGAAAGAGGCAAGAAAGATGCAGAAATTTGCAAAAGAGGTGCAGAAAGAGGCAAGAGCAGTGCAGAAAGAACCAACTGAGGTACAAAAACAGGCAATAGGGGTGCAGAAAGAGGTAGGAGAGGTGCAGAAAGAGGCAACAGAGGTACAGAAGGAGGCAAGAGAACTGCACAAAGAGGCAAGAGAGTTGAAGAAACAGACAAAAGAGGTGCAGAAAGAGGGAACAGGGATGCAGACAGAGGCAAGAGAATTGCAGAAAGAGGGAAGAGGAGTGCAGAAAGAGGCAAGATAAATGCAGAAAGAAGCAAGAGCTGTTCAGAAAGAAGCAACAGAGGTGCAGAAAGAGGCAAGAGGGGTGCAGAAAGATGAGAGAGAAGTGCAGAAAGAAGCAAAAGAGGTGCAGAAAGAGGCAAGAGGGGTGCAGAAACAGGCAAGAGCAGTGCAAAAAGAACCATGAGATGTGCAGAAAGAGGCAAGAAATGTGCAGAAAAAGGGAAGAAGGGTGCAGAAAGAAGCAAGAGAAGTGCAGAAAGAGGCAAGAGAACTGCAGAAAGAGGCAAGAGAGTTGCAGAAACAGGCAAAAGGGGTGCAGAAAGACGGAACAGGTGTGCAGACAGAGGCAAGAGAGGTGCAGAAAGAGGGAAGAAGAGTACAGAAAGAGGAAAGAGGGATGCAGAAATTTGCAACAGATGTGCAGAAAGAAGCAAGAGCATTGCAGAAAGAACCAACAGAGGTGCAGAAAGAGGCAGGAGGGGTACAGAAAGAGGCAAGAAAAGTGCAGAAAGAAGCAAAAGAGGTGCAGAAAGAGGCAAGAGACCTGCAGAAAGAGGCAAGAAAGTTGCAGAAACAGGCAAAAGAGGTGCAGAAAGAGGGAACAGGGGTGCAGACAGAGGCAAGAGAGGTGCAGAAATTGGGAAGAGGGGTGCAGAAAGCCGAGTGGTACAGAAATTTGCGAGAGGTGCAGAAAGAAGCAAGAGCAGTGCAGAAAGAAGAAAGAGAGGTGCAGAAAGAAGCAAGAGACGTGGAGAAATAGGGAAGAGGGGTGCAGAAAGAGGCAAGAAAGATGCAGAAATTTGCAAAAGAGGTGCAGAAAGAGGCAAGAGCAGTGCAGAAAGAACCAACTGAGGTACAAAAACAGGCAATAGGGGTGCAGAAAGAGGTAGGAGAGGTGCAGAAAGAGGCAACAGAGGTACAGAAGGAGGCAAGAGAACTGCACAAAGAGGCAAGAGAGTTGAAGAAACAGACAAAAGAGGTGCAGAAAGAGGGAACAGGGATGCAGACAGAGGCAAGAGAATTGCAGAAAGAGGGAAGAGGAGTGCAGAAAGAGGCAAGATAAATGCAGAAAGAAGCAAGAGCTGTTCAGAAAGAAGCAACAGAGGTGCAGAAAGAGGCAAGAGGGGTGCAGAAAGATGAGAGAGAAGTGCAGAAAGAACCATGAGATGTGCAGAAAGAGGCAAGAAATGTGCAGAAAAAGGGAAGAAGGGTGCAGAAAGAAGCAAGAGAAGTGCAGAAAGAGGCAAGAGAACTGCAGAAAGAGGCAAGAGAGTTGCAGAAACAGGCAAAAGGGGTGCAGAAAGATGGAACAGGTGTGCAGACAGAGGCAAGAGAGGTGCAGAAAGAGGGAAGAAGAGTACAGAAAGAGGAAAGAGGGATGCAGAAATTTGCAACAGATGTGCAGAAAGAAGCAAGAGCATTGCAGAAAGAACCAACAGAGGTGCAGAAAGAGGCAGGAGGGGTACAGAAAGAGGCAAGAAAAGTGCAGAAAGAAGCAAAAGAGGTGCAGAAAGAGGCAAGAGAACTGCAGAAAGAGGCCAGAGAGGTGCACAAAGAGGCAAAAGGGGTACAGAAAGAGGCAAGAGGGGTGCAGAAAGAAGCAAGAGTAGTACAGAAAGAAGCAACATAGGTGGTGAAAGAGGTCAAGAGGGATGCAGAAAGAGGCAAGACAAGTGTAGAAAGAAGCAACAGAGGTGCAGAAAGAGGCAAGAGAGGTGCAGAAACAGGCAAGAAAGATGCAGAAAGATGGAACAGGGGTGCATAAAGAGGTAAGAGGGATACATAAATTTGCAAGAGAGGTGCAGAAAGAAGCAAGAGCAGTGCAGAAAGAAGAAAGAGAAGTGCAGAAAGAAGAAAGAGAAGTGCAGAAAGACGAAAGAGAGGTGGAGAAATAGGGAAGAGGGGTGCAGAAAGAGGCAAGAGGGATGCAGAAATTTGCAAAAGAGGTGCAGAAAGAAGCAAGAGCAGTGCAGAAAGAACCAACAGAGGTGCAAAAAGAGGCAAACGGGCTGCAGAAAGAGGTAGGAGAGGTGAGGTGCACAAAGAGGCAAGAGGGGTACAGAAAGACAGGAGGGATGCAGAAAGAAGGAAGAGAAGTGCAGAAAGAAGCAACAGAGGTGCTGAAAGAGGCGCGAAGGGTGCAGGCAAGAGAAGTGCAGAAAGAAGCAACAGTGGTACAGAACGAGGCAAGAGAGGAACAGAAACAGGCAGGAAAGGTGCAGAAAGAGGGAACAAGGGTGCAGAAAGAGGCAAGAGAGGTGCAGAAAGAGGGAAGAGGGGTGCAAAAACAGGCAAGAGGGGTGCAGAAAGAAGCAAGTGAGGTGCAGAAAGAGGCAACAGAGGTGCAGAAAGATGCAAGAGAGGTGCAGAGACAAGCAAGAGAGGTGCAGAAAGAGGCAAGAGAATTGCTGAAAGAAGCAACAGGTGTGTAGAAAGAAGCAAGAGAAGTGCAGAAAGAGGCAAGTGACGTGCAGAAAGAGGCAAGAGAGGTGCAGAAAATGACAAGAGAACTGCAGAAAGAGGCAAGAGGGATGCACAAAAGGGATGAAGGGTGCAGAAAGAAGCAAGAGAGGTGCAGAAAGAGGGAAGACATGTGCAGAAAGAGACAACAGGGGTGCAGAAAGAAGCAAGAGAGATGCAGAAAGAGGCAAAAGAAGTGCAGAAACAAACAACAGAGGTGCAGAAGGAGGCAAGAGAACTGCAGAAAGAGGCAAGAAAGTTGCAGAAACAGGCAAAAGAGGTACAGAAAGAGGGAACAGGGGTGTAGACAGAGGCAAGAGAGGTGCAGAAAGTGGGAAGAAGGGTGCAGAAAAAGGCAAGAGGGGTGCAGAAATTTGCAAGAGAGGTGCAGAAAGAAGCAAGAGCAGTGCAAAAGATCCATCAGAAGTGCAGAAAGAGGGAAGAGGGGTGCAGAAAGAGGCAAGAGATGTGCAGAGAGAAGGAACAGAGGTGCACAAAGAGGGAAGAGGGCTGCAGAAAAGGGGAAGAGCGATGTAGAAAGAGGCAAGAGAGTTGCACAAAGAGGGAAGAAGGGTGCAGAAAGAGGCAAGAGGGGTGCAGAAAAAAGCAACAGAGGTGCAGAAAGAAGCAAGAACAGTGCAGAAAGAAGCAACGGAGGTACAGAAAGAAGCAACAGAAGTGCAGAAAGAGGCAAGAGAAGCGCAGAAAGAGGCAAGAGGGGTGCAGAAACAGGCAGGAGAGGTGCAGAAGGAGGGAACAGGGGTTCAGAAAGAGGAAAAAGAGGTGCAGAAAGAGGGAAGAAGGGTGCAGAAAGAGGCAAGAGGGGTACATAAAGAAGCAAGTGAGGTGCAGAAAGAGGCAACAGAGGTGCAGAAAGAGGCAAGAGAGGTGCAGAAAGTGCAAGAGATGAGCAGAACGAGGCAAAAGAAGTGCAGAAAAAGAAAGAAAGGTGCAGAAAGAAGCAACAGAAATGCAGAAAGAGGCAAGAGAGGCGCAGAAAGAAGCAAGAGTGGTTTACACACCATTAGTACCAATTTAATACCCACATTTAGCAATAAGTAACAGGTGACCATTCTAGGTTTGCAAAGGGCCTTCCACCACGCTGTAACAATTGTCACTGTCACTGCATTTTTGGTAACGTTTGAGCTAGAAACAAGGTTTTTTTTGTTCAAATATGCAGAATATGCAGCAGATGATGGATTATGTGGCAAATGTGGAAAATGTATAATTGTGCAAAAGTCGCTGCAGGTCCAGAAGTGCTCCTCAGTGGCTCCTTCTTTTTTTTGATGCTTCACTCACCGGCACCACCGGCGTCAGGAATCCAGGGGAGACTACAGCTCCCAGACTGCCCCTGAGGGCAGACACAGCTGCCTTGCATCGCGCGCCAGGAGGCGCTTAAAGAGCCACGCGGATCTCGGCTCCGCGGACGCTCACTCACCGGCACCACCGGCGTCAGGAATCCAGGGAGACTACAGCTCCCAGACTGCCCCTGAGGGCAGACACAGCTGCCTGCATCGCGCGCCAGGAGGCGCTAAAGAGCCACGCGGATCCCGCTCCGTGGGACGCTTCACTCACCGGCACCACCGGCGTCAGGAATCCAGGGGAGACTACAGCTCCCAGACTGCCCTTGAGGGCAGACACAGCTGCCTTGCATCGCGCGCCAGGAGGCGCTTAAAGAGCCACGCGGATCCCGCTCCGCAGGACGCTTCACTCACCGGCACCACCGGCGTCAGGAATCCAGGGGAGACTACAGCTCCCAGACTGCCCCTGAGGGCAGACACAGCTGCTTTGCATCGCGCGCCAGGAGGCGCTTAAAGAGCCACGCGGATCCGGCCCGCGGACGCTTCACTCACCGGCACCACCGGCGTCAGGAATCCAGGGGAGACTACAGCTCCCAGACTGCCCCTGAGGGCAGACACAGCTGCCTTGCATTGCGCCAGGAGGCGCTTAAAGAGCCACGCGGATCCCGCTCCGCGGGACGCGCGCGGGCTCACCCAGGCGAAGCCCGGGCCAAGGGCGGGCCCGTCCTTGCCCGTCCGTGCCCGGAAGAGGCTGGGCTGGGCTACCCTCGAACGTCCAATATGGGTAAGCTGTAAGCAACTGTGTGGTCAGGACCAGGGAGGGGTAAAAGCTAAAATACCAAGGAAATCGGAATCTATTATTTCCTATTTAACATCGGCGGTGGGAGCACTTAATAAGGAGATTGCCAATGCAGAAAAAGAACTGGGTATGGGTACTAGTCAAGAGCCAGAGGAGGGGAATGTTACATCTGATTCCGTAACTATAATACCTGTCCCCCTGGAACCCATGGTACTGATTTCAACACCGTTAGTTGTACAGGGTGCTCTAACGTGTAATGCTGTTCAGCCTGGGGATATGGCTGACGTTACTAAGGCCCCTTTGCTCAAGTCAGAAAAGGCACCAAAAAGGCTGTCTCTGGGACTTGCTGGGAAAAAGAGACCTACTAGTAAATCCTGTAAACGGGATAGAGGCGCAAAAAGAAGTACGTCTATTCAAGGGAATGACATGATTGAAAATATTGACTTGACAGTTCGGAACTTGGTGGAAGAGATTTTTACCTCAAGGTTGGAATCTGCTCTCTCTAGTATAGCAAAAGACATTATTGACACTTTGCAAACTTGTGTTGCTGGGATTTTGGAAAAATGTGAGCGTATTGACACTTTTTTAATGACCTCAAAACCCTTGCTTGCTCCTCCTAGTTCATTTATGCCTCCTAATGTCCAAGTAGAGACTAGGCCAAGCTCCGGATTAGTCAATTTGGGCGCTCATCCAGTTTCCCCGTTACGGGAAGGCCGGAATTTGGAGAGAGGGAGAGAGCTGGGGCACACCAGGTCCGCCCGGTAAGGGGGGGGGATCGTAGCCATAGAGATAGGAACCTTGAGGGACTGACAGACAATGCCCAGTCCCTGGTTACTAGGGAGCCTCTACTATCCCACGAGAGGCCAGTAAATCTTAATTGTGGTAGTATTAATCTCCCCCAGAAGCTGACTCCTTTGGCCGCGGTTCTTGTAAGGGTCCCACCACTTAATCCTGATGAGAATGAACCCACCTCGACCCTTTTGCTAAAAGTAAAAAAATGGTGTGATCAATATTGTACAGGAAGTACTGAAATTTCCTCTGCCATTATAATGGCAAGACGAGTGGGGTGGGTGGGTAACCGCCCGAAACAACTGGATGGCGATTGTATTATTGTTAATTTTAATACACGGAATGTAGCAGATAGATTGTTTTGGGATGCCTCGGACATTAATCGGGATCAGGGGAAGGGGGGTATCAGAGCCTTGCTATTGGGTTATTTTTATCCTCCAGTTAGACGACTGAATGCACTTGCCAAATCTCATAGTGAGATATATTTGAGGAGGCCTTTTCAGCCTCTCAAACGCATTGAAGAAACTAAAAATGTGGAGATTTTTCCAGAAAGTCTTAATATTAGAGACACAATAGACTCGCAAATTCGTCCTGGGATATTAAGCGGTGAAGGGCAGAGTATAGCCCTTTTAAATAGATTTTCTCCACTGTCCCAGTTAGATGAGAATGATTGACTAGAGTCATCTCATGATTGTCTATTTGATTTCGGCCAGAATCCCCAGTCTATGGACCTACAATTTGTTTCCAATAGTAAGATCATTAGTTGGAACATTGCGGGGCTTAGATCTAAAAGGGATGATCCTAGCTGGCTTGAGTTTATAAAAAAATATGATATTATTGCTCTCCAGGAAACATGGGACAGGGAGAGCAATTTTTAGCTGGACGGGTTTAAATCTTTTTTCTCACCTGCACGTCCTACCCTGGCAGGTAGAGCCAAGGGGGGCTTAGTACTCCTTCTTTCTTTAAATTTAAAAGGGTCTGTAAAAATGTTGGAGGTAAGCTCCCATAATTGTATGATACTAGAACTGTGTATTCCAACTGGTCCCAAAATATTATTAATTAATTTTTATAATTCTGGCGAATGCGACACCTTGAATGAACATCTTTCTTATTTGAAATGTTTTTTAGAAGTTTATAGATCGAAGCAAGTCACTTTTTATTATATCATTCTTATGGGCGATTTTAATATTCATCTGTGTAATTTGAATTGTTATGGTGATGATTTTTTGGGTCCTCAATATTCGGTGTCACCCCATTTTGAGCATACGCAAAAGGGGGAGGCCCTGGAGGACCTGCTGGCAGGAGTTGATCTCTTTGAACCTGGTTTTTATGATTTATCTGAGAGGGTTCCGACATTTAAAGCTAAGGGAAGGGATACTATCATTGACTATATATTTTTGTCCCCCTTATTGTTAGCTAATGTAGTATCCTATAATGCTAAGTTGTTCCCCCTTAGTGACCACAACCCAGTAATTCTTGAATTACATAAAGACTTGGGCCTTTTATGTTCATTGGGTGGGAACATAGGAGTTAATCACGTGACTACAAGTGATCAGGGAGGAGGCTCAAATGGGCTAAAGTAATTCCTGAATCTTTTTTTGTTAATTTATGCATGAAGGCTAAAGATGATATTGCAAAGTGTGTTGATCATTCCACCCCAAAGGATGAGGTGATTAGAGGTTTTGAGGGTATCTGTCATCAGGTAGCAACTGACCTGACTGTTAAATCCAAACCTAGACCTAAACCAGTGGAAAGGTGGTTTGACACAAACTGCTCTAGGGCCCATCGCATCTTAGCACAAGCTCTGAAAAAGAGACCAAGAGATAGGGAGCAGATAGTTAGCCTTCGTAGGTCTTATAAGCTAGCGATACATACCCGTAAAAGTGAAATTAAATCGGAGGCTTGGAATGCTCTAATGTCTGTTGAAGTTTTAAAGGATAGCTCAAAATTTTGGGCTATTGTTAATACACCTTTCTTTTCAGGCATAGAGAATGATACCATGGAAACTAACATATCAGAAGACCAGTGGCTGGCGCATTTTAAGACAATCTATAGTTCAAGTGAGGTGCAGGTTCCCTCTTCAGGATTGGATATTTATGGTGATTTTTCTCTGCTGTTTTTTAATGAGGTGGATATTGAAAAGGCAATAGTTGAGACCTCCAGTAATAAGGCCCCTGGCCCTGATTGTGTCCCTGCAGACCTGTATAAGAGTGAACCTAAATTTTGGGCCAAGATCCTGGCCAATGTGTTTAATGCTTCTGTTGGGCAGGGGTTCCCTGCGTCTTGGTCCCTGTCTACAATTATACCAGTTTTTAAAAAAGGTCAAAGAGGTGACCCTCGATGTTATAGACCTATATCTCTGATTGATTCTGCCGTTAAAATCTTAGGTAAAGTAATTTTGGCTAAAGTCACTGATTGGGTAAATGATAACGGGGTTTTATCCAATCTTCAGTATGGTTTTAGACAGGGCAGAAGTACCATGGATCAGTGTCTTAATTTATATTTATTAATAGGCAAATACACTGTAGCCAAAAAAGGTCCCCTACAAATGGCTTTTATGGATCTTACCTCCGCCTTCGATCTGGTTAACAGATCGAAGCTTTGGTCCATTTTACTTGGTATGGGTATCGATCCTTGTTTGGTTTATTTTTTAGCAGACTTACATCGGGATCTTTTAGCAGTAGTTAGGATCACTCGGGAAGGTAAATGCACTAGTCACTTTAAATCAGGTAGAGGTGTCCATCAGGGTTGTATATTGGCGCCATTACTTTTTACTCTTTATATTAATGCTTTAGATAAAATCTTGGAACAGGCGAGTTTGGATATTCCGCGTGTAGGAACTAGGACTATTCCGGTCCTACTATACGCGGATGACGCCGCTCTTATTATCCCGAACCGCTATTGGCCTTCAGAGACTGTTGGATGCATTCGGGATTTTATGAAATCCCTGGATCTGGTTGTGAATATGTCCAAGTCACACGTTATGATAATGGGTCAAAGAAAAAGAAAAGGAAAAATCTTCTCATGTAATGGAGCGGAGGTGTTCAGAGTGACCTCCTTTACATACCTAGGGGTCTTATTTGATGATAGATGCTCCTGGGTCCCCCAATCTAGAGCAAAAAAAAACGCAGTAGTAAGATCAACATCAGCTTTATTAGGGTTTACACACCGACTGGGAGCAAAGCCTTTTGAAGCTATTCTCTCCATCTACAGATCTAAATGTTTGGCCATTGCTACATATGGCTCTGCTATTTGGGGCTATAAACAGCAGATGGGGATGCAGATGGCTGAAAATAAATTTTTATGAACCCTTCTGTCTGTGCCCCAATCAACCCCAACATTTGCTATTCATCAGGAATTGGGGTTGGGTTATGTAACTGACTCATTGAGACTGGCCCACTTGGTCTGTTGGCTTAAAACCTGGCTTAACCCTGAGATAACCCTGAACCGTCAAATTCTACGGGATGTTGTTGCCCTGGAGAAAGCTAACAGCATCCCGTGGCTGTCTTATGTTAGGTCTATGTTTTTTAAACTAGGGCAACCTGATATTTATAATGCCCCAGAAGGGATCAAAAAGAGGATGTAATTTGGGTAAAAGCACAATTTTTAAATATACTGATGTTGGAACGAGAGGACCGGGAGATTCAAAAACCTTTGGTTAGGGCTCATTACTTAATTATTTCTTCCCCGTCAATGGAGCCTTATTTGAGAATTGTAACCAAGCCTTATCATCGTTGGTTACTGATAAGGTTCCGCTTCAACCTGATTCATTTCTCCCTGGGTAAACTTCTGGGATGGTGTAAGCCAGAGGATATAGGCCTGTGCCAGTGTGATAATTTTTCACTGCAGGATACATTGCATTTTATCATGTTTTGTGATTTTTATAATGAAATACGGAGGAGGTTTTTAGTCCCCTCTTGAGGGGAAAAGGTTTTTACAGGCAAGACCAGCTTTAATGTATCTTCAATTGTTAGATGATACCTGGAACATTTTTAATATTGCTAGTTTTCTTGTGGCTGCTGTTCGCCTTAGGAGAAGGAGAATTCTTATGATTAATGATGCATGAATTTTCAAAATTACCCTAATGTAATTATTTTAGTTGATAAATTTCAAGCTCTGATGAATTATAGATTTTTGTAGGAATTTTAATGCTTTTTTATATCGCCCAACTGAATTGAATGATATTATTGTTGTTTTATGTTCTGTGTACTGTACTTTTATGATTTTAATTAATCGAATAAAGTGATTT
>CAWUFW010021997.1:0-106665 GCA_963921515.1 Calotriton arnoldi | reverse complement strand
AGGTAGCCCTTGGTTCAGTGTCATGCCTTTTGCTTGAATGGTGTAAATCCGTTCAGTAGTTCCTGAGAAAATCAAAAGTAAAATTACATATATATCTGGGCGGAGCCTAACCACACATGTCATTGTGAGATCTGATTGGCTGTCAGCACTTAATCCTGGAATTGCTGGCAGCCATCTTGAGACCAATATACATGATAGTACCCCATTGAAATGCATTGTAGTGAATCAAAGATTTTGAGGGTTACCAAAAGGAGAACTATAAAGAGTGATAACAGACTTTAGTTACATTAGAATTCATTTGTTGATGGTACCATACTAATTTCAGGAATTGTGTGTGTTCTAAGGTGATTTTACCCTGTGAAAAACCTTCTGCTGGGATATCATGAATCATGTTTGAGAGAAAACTATTTTCACATGCTTGTCCCAAAGAGTTTTGGAAGGTGCTCCAGAAGCTCAAATGAGAGCATATTTTCTGTAAATTCACATTATCTTTCTCAGTCATGTGAGAATGAAGTCTGACATTCTCAGTAAAACATGTACATCCAACAAGGGCAGAGACTGTCAGTTGATTCCTTTGTGTTCTACTGCAGCTTCCGAGAGTGTTCTAAAGAACAACTAGAGTGCTAACAGCCTTACTTATGACAAAAGTATGGCACACCTGAAGCCATCTTGATTGGAATAAACTGGTAACACTTAAAACATTTAATTTAAAAAGGAACAAAATGATGGGGTTCATTTTGTCATAGAAATTATGGTTAGTGCTGTAGAAAGAAAAATTAGGACATGTTTCAAGTGTGATCTCAAATATCTTCCTGTTATATTTCAACAGGAGCAGCCTGCCAGTTGATGCCTTTGTGTTCTATTGCAGCTTCCCAGAGTGTTCTAAAGAACAACTAGAGCGCTAACAGCCTTACTTATGACAAAAGTATGGCACACCTGAAGCCATATTGATTGGAATAAACCGGTAACACTTAAAACATTTAATTTAAAAAGGAACAAAATGAGGGGGTTCTTTTTGAAATAGAAATTATGGTTAGTGCTGTAGAAAGAAAAATTAGGGCATGTTTTAAGTGAGATCTCAAATCCTCTTCTATTTCATTAGAAAATTCTGACATGCAGACTGAAACAATCACTTTCAATACCAGCAGCAGACTTCCAGTTAACTCCCTGGTGAGCAGTAGCTTTACTACAGTGATCTAATGAGCAACTAGAGTGCTAACATTCTGAATTTATGGCAAATGTGAGACACATCTGAATGCCTTCTTGATGGAATCAAAGTAAAAATCTGAAAGCATTTCCTACTGAGGAGACTGCAGTAAATGAGGAAATTAGGAAACTTCATTACAAAGAAGTCTTCCAAGATGGCCACCAGTGAAAAAAGAGCCCAAATGTAGCACAAATATTACCCAGATGTAGCCCACATATAGCCCAATGACAAAAGTGTGCAAAACACTTTTTATTTTTAGTTTGTTTGCCGTTTTATGTAGTGCAGACTGGTCAGGTATTGGAGCATTGCATCTTAAAACATGACCCCCTACACTACAAAAACACCACTGCACTACCCTAAACCCTAAAACACTACCCCCAGCACAACCCCCTACACTACACAAGCACCACTGCACTATCCTAAACCCTAAAACACTACCCCCAGCATGACCCCCTACACTACACAAACACCACTGCACTACCCTAAACCCTAAAACACTACCCCCAGCACGACCCCCTACACTACCCAAACACCACTGCACTAACCTAAATCCTAAAACACTACCCCCAGCACGACCCCCTACACTACCCAAACACCACTGCACTACCCTAAAACATGACCCCTACATTACACAAACACCACTGCACTACCCTAAACCCTAAAACACTAACCCCAGCACGACCCCCTACACTACACAAGCACCACTGCACAACCCTAAACCCTAAAACACTATCCCCAGCACGACCCCCTACACTACACAAACACCACTGCACTACCCTAAACCCTAAAACACTACCCCCAGCACGACCCCATACACTACCCAAACACAACTGCACTAACCTAAATCCTAAAACACTACCCCCAGCACGACCCCCTACACTACCCAAACACCACTGCACTACCCTAAAACATGACCCCTACACGACACAAACACCACTGCACTACCCTAAACCCTAAAACACTACCCCCAGCACGACCCCCTACACTACACAAGCACCACTGCACTACCCTAAACACTAAAACACTACCCCCAGCACGACCCCCCACACTGCCCAAACACCACTGCACTGCCCTAAACCCTGAAACACCAGCCCCTGCACGACCCCCTATACTGCCCGAATACCACTGCACTGCCCTAAACCCTGAAACACCAATGCTAGCACGACCCCCTACACTGCCCGAACACCACTGTACTGCCCTAAACCCTGAAACACCACCCCCTTCACGACCCCCTACACTGCCCGAACACCACTGCACTGCCCTAAACCCTGAAACACCACCCCCAGCATGACCCCCTACACTGCCCAAACACCACTGCACTGCCCTAAACCCTGAAACACTACCCCCAGCAAGACCCCCTACACTGCCAGAACACCACTGCACTGCCCTAAACCCTGAAACATCACCCCCAGCAAGACCCCCTACACTGCCCGAACACCACTGCCCTAAACCCTGAAACACCACCCCCAGCACGACCCCCTACACTGCCCGAACACCACTGCAGTGCCCTAAACCCTGAAACACCACCCCCAGCATGACCCCCTACACTGCCCGAACACCACTGCTCTGCCCAAAACCCTGAAACACCAGCCACAGCACGACCCCCTACACTGCCCGAACACCACTGCACTGCCCTAAACCTTGAAACACCAGTCCCAGCATGACCCCCTACACTGCCCGAACACCATTGCACTACCCTAAACCCTGAAATACCACCCCCAGCATGACCACCTACACTCCCAGAGCACCACTGCACTGCCCTAAACCCTGAAACACCAGCCCCAGCATGACTCCCTACACTGCCCGAACAGCACTGCACTGCCCTAAACCCTGAAACACCAGCCCCAGCACGACCGCCTACACTGCCCGAACACCACTGCACTGCCCTAAACCCTGAAACACCAGCCCCAGCACGACCCCCTACACTGCCCGAACACCACTGCACTGCTCTAAACCGTGAAACACCAGCCTCAGCACGACCCCCTACACTACCCAAACACAACTGCACTGCCCTAAACCCTGAAAGACCACCCCCAGCACAACCCCCTACACTGCCCGAACACCACTGCACTGCTCTAAACCCTGAAACACCACCCCCTGCACGACCCCCTACACTGCCTGAACACCACTGCACTACCCTAAACCCTGAAACACCATCCCCAGCATGACCCCCTACACTGCTCGAACACCACTGCTCTGCCCAAAACCCTGAAACACCAGCCCCAGCACGACCCCCTACACTGCCCGAACACCACTGCACTGCCCTAAACCCTTAAACACCAGCCCCAGCACGACCCCCTACATGCCCGAACACCACTGCACTGCCCTAAACCCTGAAACACCACCCCCAGCACGACCCCCTACACTGCCCGAACACCACTGCACTGCCCAAAACCCTGAAACACCAGCCCCAGCACAATCCCGTACACTGCCCGAACACCAATGCACTGCCCTAAACCCTGAAACACCACCCCCAGCACGACCCCTACACTGCCCAAACAGCACTGCACTGCCCTAAATCCTGAAACACCACCCCAGCACGACACCCTACACTGCCCGAACACCACTGCACTAAACCCTGAAACACCACCCCCAGCAAGACCACCTACACTGGCCGAACACCACTGCACTGCCCTAAACCCTGAAACACCACCCCCTGCACGACCCCCTACACTGCCCAAACACCACTGCACTGCCCTAAACCCTGAAACACCACCCCCTGCATGACCCCTACACTGCCCGAACACCACTGCACTGCCCTAAACCCTGAAACACCACCCCTCAGCACGACACCCTACACTGCCCGAACACCACTGCACTGCCCTAAACCCTGAAACACCACCCCCAGCACACCACCCTACACTGCCCGAACACCACTGCACTGCCCTAAACCCTGAAACATCACCCCCAGCAAGACCCCCTACACTGCCTGAACACCACTGCCCTAAACCCTGAAACACCACCCCCAGCAAGACCCCTACACTGCCCGAACACCACTGCACTGCCCTAAACCCTGAAACACCACCTCCAGCACAACCCCCTACACTGCCTGAACACCATTGCTCTGCCCTAAACCCTGAAACACTAGCCGCAGCACGACCTCCTACACTGCCCGAACACCACTGCACTGCCCTAAACCCTGAAACACCACCCCCAGCACGACCCCCTACACTGCCCGAACACCACTGCTCTGCCCTAAACCCTGAAACACCAGCCCCAGCAAGACCCCCTACACTGCCCGAACACCACTGCACTGCCCTAGTCTCTGAAACACCAGCCCCAGCAAGACCCCCTACACTGCCCGAACACTACTGCACTGCCCTAAACCCTGAAACACCAGCCCCAGCACGACCCCCTACACTGCCCGAACACCACTGCACTGCCCTAAACCCTGAAACACTAGCCCCAGCACGACCCCCTACACTGCCCAAACACCACTGCACTGCCCTAAACCCTGAAACACCACCCAGAGCACGAACACCTACACTGCCCGAACACCACTGCTCTGCCCTAAACCCTGAAACACCAGCCCCAGCAAGACCCCCTACACTGCCCGAACACCACTGCACTGCCCTAGACTCTGAAACACCAGCCCCAGCAAGACCCCCTATACTGCCCGAACACCACTGCACCGCCCTAAACCCTGAAACACCAGCCCCAGCATGACCCCCTACACTGCCCGAACACCACTGCACTGCCCTAAACCCTGAAACACCAGCCCCAGCACCACCACCTACACTGCCTGAACACCACTGCACTGCCCTAAACCCTGAAACACCAGCCCCAGCACAACCCCCTACACTGCCCGAACACCACTGCACTGCCCTAAACCCTGAAACACCAGCCCCAGCACGACCCCCTACACTGCCCGAACACCACTGTACTGCCCTAAACCCTGAAACGCCAGCCCCAGCACGACCCCCTACACTGCCCGAACACCACTGCACTGTCCTAAACCCTGAAACACCACCCCCTGCACGACCCCCTACACTGCCCGAACACCACTGCACTGCCCTAAACCCTGAAACACCACCCCCTGCACCACCCCCTACAGTGCCCGAACACCACTGCACTGCCCTAAACCCTGAAACACCACCCCCTGCACCGCCCCCTACACTGCCCGAACACCACTGCACTGCCCTAAACCCTGAAACACCACCCCCAGCACGACCCCTTTACTGCTCGAACACCACTGCACTGCCCCAAACCCTGAAACACCACCCCCAGCACGAGCCCCTACACTGCCCGAACACCACTGCCCTAAACCCTGAAACACCACCCCCTGCATGACCCTCTACACTGCCCGAACACCACTGCACTGCCCTAAACCCTGAAACACCACCCCCTGCACGACCCCCTACACTACCCGAACACCACTGCACTGCCCTAAACCCTGAAACACCACCCCCAGCATGACCCCACACACTGCCCGAACACCACTGCACTGCCCTAAACCCTAAAACACCACCCCCAGCATGACCCCCTACACTGCCCGAACACCACTGCACTGCTCTACACCCTAGAACACTACCCCCGCATGACCCCCTACACTACCCAAACATCAATGCACTACCCTAATCCCTAAAACACTACCCCCCGCACGACCCCCTACACTACCCAAAGACCACTGCACTACCCTAAACCCTAAAACACTACCCCGCACGACTCCCTACACTACCCAAAGACCACTGCACTACCCTAAACCCTAAAACACGTCCTCCTACACTACACAAACACCACTGCACTACCCTAAACCCTAAAACACTACCCCCTACACTACACAAACACCACTGCACTACCCTAAACCCTAAAAACTACCCCTAGCACGAACCCCTACACTACCCAAACACCACTGCACTACCCTAAACCCTAAAACACTACCCCCAGCAGTACCCCCTACACTACCCAAACACCACTGCACTACCCTAAACCCTAAAACACTCCCCCCAGCACGACTCCCTACACTACCCAAACACCACTGCACTACCCTAAACCCTAAATCTACCCCCAGCATGACCCCCTACACTACACAAACACCACTGCACTACCCTAAACCCTAAAATACTACCCCCAGCACGACCCTCTTCACTACCTAAACACAACTGCACAATTTGTTACAGGCGTTGCAACGCAGGCCTGTGGTGCTTACTGGAAGTACCTGGTGGGCTAGTTGGGCCCCAGGGACCCTCAGGATTCAAGGTGACCTAATCCCCCAACTTAAAACGCTGCACGGGGCGCGTTTGCACAGTGGTGAAGGGAGGGGGCGGGGCCTCAGGTGACATGTGCGCAAACACGCCCTGTGGTGCATTTTAAGTTGGGGAATTAATTCCCTTTGAATCCTGAGGGACCCTGGGGGCCAACTAGCAGTGATGTCACTGACCATGTCATGAGTGATGTAATATGTGACGTCATCAGCA
Organism: Calotriton arnoldi; assembly: GCA_963921515.1. Lineage (NCBI taxonomy): Eukaryota > Metazoa > Chordata > Amphibia > Caudata > Salamandridae > Calotriton > Calotriton arnoldi. The sequence goes on along the minus strand of CAWUFW010021997.1, from coordinate 100,041 downwards.
GTGCATTGCGGGGGCGCGAGTTATAGTTAGCTGAACTAACTATAACGGGGGAATTTCTATGGTTTTGTACGAGTGAAATGTCCAACTAACTATAACTGTCCCTAAAACCTATGGTTTTTTCAGTGAATTTCAAAGGTTTTTTAAATGCTAATTTCTAACTATAACGTGTCTGAAACGTATGTTTTTTTCAGTGAATATATATATATATATATCCATTCACTAAGTCGCCCAACTTGAGGATGACCCGCCGCTGCATGGCGGACCCACGGCGTCAGAAGGTTCAGACACTGATGTTGGGACGGAAATGCTCGATAGTGAGTGTTTTATTATTTGACAGCCTCTGGAGCATTTTCAGCTGATATCAACCCACGAAGGGTAGTTATGAATAACAAAATTAATGAACTGAGCAACTGTAAAAACCCACTTGGGATGTTATGATTTTGATGGACTGCAAATACCAGAATGCTGTTAGCATACGCCCATTGAGGCGGGAGAACTGGCCCACTGGGGCGGGACTTTTATCAATAAAAATGCAGGTGCTTCAACAAGTTGCTGTTGGCTGTTCAGTGTTAGGCTTGTGAACAAGAATGCTTATTCGAAACGCGTAAAGCCACAGATACTTATGATACAGCGGTGTGCTGAGATGGCTGCTGACCTCGCTGGAAGAGGTGAAGTTTCCGAGAGGACGTCCTCATGTTGGGCGACTTAGTGGATGGATGTTTAGCGGCTGTGTCCAAGCCGCGAGGATGACCCGCCGCTGAGTGGCGGACCCACGGCGTCAGAAGGTTCAGGCGCTGATGTTGGGACGGAAACGCTCGATAGTGAGTGTTTTATTATTTGACAGCCTCTGGAGCAATTTCAGCTGATATCAACCCTTGAAGGGTAGTTATGAATAACAACATTAATGAACTGAGCAACTGTAAACTCCCACTTGGGATGTTATGATTTTGATGGACTGCAAATACCAGAATGCTTTTAGCATACGCCCATTGAGGCGGGAGAACTAATGTATGGCTTCCGGTGCGCCTCCATGATGGTAATTCAATAATTAGTGCATGCTGGGAAATGAAGTCTTTTTCCGCCCAATTACACCCTCCAGTGGGTTTGTCAGCTACACGCATTTTGGGACATTACTTTTCACAGCCCTCCATTGGGCTGCAGGATGGGACTTCACTTGCCTTAATCATTCCCCTGCTGTGCCCTTCAAGACGTGAACAATTCACTTCTCCGGGTCCGTATTTGATTCCGGCGGTGCGTCGTCTCCTCGGCCTGGAAGCGCCGCGTTTATGTATTACCACAAGTTCCCCAGATGTAAGACCGCACTCCACAACCAGGTAAGTATCAAACTTCTTTATTGAAAGGCAAGCGGCTTCCCATCCCCGCATCAAGTCCTTGGCCTTACGCGTTTCGAAGCGTTTAGTGCTTCTCATCAGAGGCCGTGACAGCTGGCACTTCAACAAGGCTTTCTTCATCCCCCCTGCATGCTTCTTCAGATTTATGGCTTCCGGTGCGCCTCCATAATGGTAATTCAATAATTAGTGCTTGCTGGGAAATGAAGTCTTTTTCCTCCTAATTACACCCTCCAGTGGGTTTGTCAGCTACGCGCATTTTGGGACATTACTTTTCAAAGCCCTCCATTGGGCTGCAGGATGGGACACACCTCACTTGCTTCTTTCTGCACTTCCCTTCCTTCTTTCTGCACCTCTCTTGCTACTTTCTGCACCTCTTTTGCCTCTTTCTGCACCTCTCTTGCTTCTTTCTGCACTTCTCTTGCTTCTTTCTCCACCTCTCGTGCTTCTTTCTGTACCCCTCTTCCCTCTTTATGCACCCTTATTCCCTCTTTGTGCACCTCTCTTTCCTCTTTCTGCACCTCTTGAGGTTGAGGGTTGAGGGATTGCTCACTCGATTTCCACACGAAAGGTCACGTTGGAGCTAGGCTACATTGCACCTAGTATACCTGTGAAGAGCAGAATTCACAATTTATACTTCTTACTTCAACGGAAAGAAACTCGATCACTGAGCCCTTACGAAGTTCTCATCATGAGAACGAAACGCGTTGGCTGACCGTAAAAACTCCAATTCTGTGAGAACTAACTGATTGAAAATAAAGACTCATTTGAAAAACTAAATATTGACTTCTTGGACTTCATCACCTGCGCACGCCCAACCCCTCCATTGCTTAGGATCTGATTTACAGAGGTATCGCCTGACGGCTGGTGCTAGGGCTTGTTGCGCAAGGAACCTCATTCAATTGAAACTAGTGTGAGGTGCAGAAACAGCAGTCTGCCATCAAAGTATCTTTGTTAATTTCAGTGCAAAAGTAATGTCTGGGTCGTTGCATGACTGTAGTGGTAGTGCGTGGATAATAGAAAAAGTGCACAAGTAGTGTCTGGGTGATTTCTTAAGTGCATGGGTACTGGCTGGATGATTGGAGGAGTGCATGGATAGTGCCTGGGTGATTGCAGCAGTGCAAGAGTACTGCTTGGGTTATTCTATGAGTGCATAGCTAGTGCCTGGTTGATTGCATGAGGGCACAATTAATGTCTGGGTGGTTGCATAACTGTAGTGGTAGTGCCTGGGTGATTGGAAAAGTATATAAGTAGTGCCTGGGTGATTTTGTAAGTGCATGGGTACTGGCTGGATGATTGGAGAAGTGCACGGATACTGCCTGGGTGATTGCAGCAGTGCAAGAGTAGTGCCTGGGTTATTGTATGAGTGCATAGCTAGTGCCTCGGTGATTGCATGAGTGCAAGAGTAATGTCTGGGTGATTGCATGAGTGTAGTGCTAGTTCCTGGTTGATTGCAGGAGTGCATAAGTAGTGCCTCGGTTAATGCATGAGTGCATAGGTAGTGTCTGGATGATTTTATACATGAATGGGTTTCTGCCTGAGTGATTGAAGGACTGCATAGGTAATGCCGAAGTGATTGCATGAGTGCAGGGGTAATGTGTAGATAATTAGAGGAGTGCATGGCTAATGCTTAAGTGATTGCATGAGTGCAGGGGTAATGTCTGTGGGATTAGAGGAGTGCATCGATAATGCCTCGGTAATTGCATGAGTGTAGGGGTAATGTCCAGCTAATTGCATGAGTGTAGGGGTAGTGCCTGGGTGATTTTATAAGTGCATGGGTATTGCCTGGGTAATTATATGAGTACAGCGGTAGTGCCTGGGTTATTGGAGGACTGCAAGGCTAGTGCCTGGGTGATTGGATGAGTGCAAGAGTAATGTCTGGGTGGTTGCATGAGTGCAGTGGTAGTTCCTGGGTGAATGCAGAAGTGCATAAGTAGTGCCTGGGTTAATGCATGAGTGCATATGAAGTACCTGGATGATTTTATAAGTGCATGCGTACAGCCTGAGTGATTGAAGGACTGCACGGGTAATACCTAGGTGATTGCATGAGTGCAGGGTTAATGTCTGGGTCATTGGAGGAATGCATAGGTAATGCCGAAGTTATTGCATGAGTGCAGGGGTAATGTGTAGATAATTAGAGGAGTGCATGGCTAATGCTTAAGTGATTGCATGAGTGCAGGGGTAATGTCTGTGGGATTAGAGGAGTGCATCGGTAATGCCTCGGTAATTGCATGAGTGTAGGGGTAATGTCTAGCTAATTGCATGAGTGTAGGGGTAGTGCCTGGGTGATTTTATAAGTGCATGGGTATTGCCTGGGTAATTATATGAGTACAGCGGTAGTGCCTGGGTTATTGGAGGACTGCAAGGGTAGTGTCTGGGTGATTGAAGACGTACATGGATAGTGCATGGCTGACTGGAGAAGTGCATTGGTAATGCCTAGGTGCATCAAGGAGTGCATCAGTAGTACCTCTGTGATTGCATGAGTGCATAGGTAGTGTCTGGATGATTTTATAAGTGCATGGGTACTGCCTGAGTGATTGAAGGACTGCATGGGTAATGCCTAAGTGATTGCATTAGTGCAGGGGTAATGTGTAGGTAATTGGAGGAGTGCATGAGTAATGTCTGGCTGATTGCATGAGTGCAAGAGTAATGTCTGGGTTGTTGCATGACTGTAGTGGAAGTGCCTGGGTGATTGGAAAAGTGTATAAGTAGTGCCTGGGTGATTTTTTAAGTGCATGGGTACTGGCTGGATGATTGGAGGAGTGCATGGGTAATGCATAGGTGCATCGAGGAGTGCATCAGTAGTGCCTGTGTGATTGCATGAGTGCATAGGTAGTGTCTGGATGTTTTTATAAGTGTATGGGTATTGCCTGGGTAATTGTATGAGTACAGCGGTAGTGCCTGGGTTATTGGAGGACTGAAAGGGTAGTGACTGGGTGATTGAAGGAGTACATGGAAAGTGCATGGCTGATTGGAGGAGTGCATGGGTAATGCCTAGGTGCCTTGAGGAGTGCATCAGTGGTGCCTGTGTGATTGCATGAGTGCATAGGTAGTGTCTGGATGATTTAATAAGTGCATGGGTACTGACTGAGTGATTGAAGGACTGTATGGGTAATAGCTAGGTGATTGCATGAGTGCAAGGGTAATGTCTGGGTCATTGGAGAGTGCATAGGTAATGCCTAAGTGATTGCATGAGTGTAGGGTAAATGTGTACGTAATTGGAGAAGTGCATGAATAATGTTTGGCTGATTGCATGAGTGCAGGAGTAATGTCTGGTGGTTGCATGTCTGTAGTGGTAGTGTCTGGGTGATTGGAAGAATGCATAAGTAGTTCCTGGGTGATTTTATAAGTGCATAGGTATTGCCTGGGTAATTATATGAGTACAGGGATAGTGCCTGAGTTATTAGAGGAGTGAAAGAGTTGTGCCTGGGTGATTGAAAGAGTACATGGATAGTGCATGGCTGATTGGAGGTGTGCATGGGTAATGCCTAGGTGCATTGAGGAGTGCATCAGTAGTGCCTGTGTGATTGCATGAGTGCATAGGTAATGCCTGGATGATTTTATAAATGGATGGGTACTGCCTGAGTGATTGTAAGACTGCAAGGGTAATAGCTAGGTGATTGCATGAGTGCAGGGGTAATGTCAGGGTCATTGAAGGAGTGCATGTATAATGCCTAATTGATTGCATGAGTGCAGGGGTAATGTCTGGGTCATTGGAGGAGTGCATGGCTAATGCCTATGTGATTTCATGAGTGCAGGCGTAATGTCTGGGTGAATAGAGGAATTCATATGTAATGCCTGCGTAATTGCATGAGTGTAGGGGTAATGTCTTGCTGATTGCATGAGTGTAGGGGTAGTGCCTGGGTAATTGTAGGAGTGCATAGGTAGTGCCTGGGTGATTTTATAACTTGAAGGGTTCTGGATGGGTACTTGGAGGAGTACCGGAGTACTGGGTTATTGGAGGAGTGCATAAATAGTGCCTGGGTGGTTTTATAAGTGCATTTGTACTGCCTGAGTGAATAGAGCATTGTATAGATACTGCCTGGATGATTGAAAGAGTGCAAGGGTAGTGTCTAGGTGATTGTATGAGTGCAGGGGTAATGTTTATGGGATTGGAGAAGTGTATAGGTACTACCTGGGTGATTGGAAGAGTGTACGGGTAATGTCTAGCTGATTGCATGACTGTACAAATAGTACCTGGGTGATTGGAGGAGTACATAGGTAGTGTCTGGGTGATATTATAATTGTTTGGGTACAGGCTAGGTGATTGGAGAAGTGCATGGATAGTGCATGGGTGATGGCAGGAGTTTGGGAATAGTGCCTAACTGTATAGATGAGTGCATGGGTAATGTTTGAAAAAATGGATGAGTGGAGTAAAAGCGGCTGTAAATATTAGTTCATATTATCATGCTTATTACATTATTTCATCTTACCTTTTTTATTAAAGAAGATACAAAAGTCAGTGAAACTATTTTACAGTAGTTTTGTTGTAAACTGAATTTAAAATCTTTTCAAACTTTAGTATTACTTTCTGTAAAAATAAGAAGAAAAACTGTTATTGCATATAATATTATAGTTTTAAGAACACAACATAAGTTTTGAATTACATAACATATTCAGTTTCCCTTTTTTGCGGTTCTCAGATTCTACTGAATTTCACCATACACAGTGATTTCAATGTAGATCATCATATAACAGCGGGGAAAAAATACTATCAATGAGATTGTAAAAAAAAACAAATCTGCGTTGAAAATATTTACAACATTTGCAACTATCTGTTTACCTATCTACAGTTTCTAAATTACATTCTTCAACTACATTAAATCATTTATTTCTCTGAAGTACATTTTGTAAAATATACGCTCTCATTTACACCACGTATAATATAAAGATCAAATATATAAACTACTTCTTTCAAACACAATTTTGCAAATGCAATAAGAATTAGCACAAACAATAATCCAAACAGTAATTGTTCACATCTTCCCAGTAGGCCGTATAATGTTTCCAAAACCATTTGCATTGGAAATATCCAAAATAAACTCGTTAATTCGTGTTCACATCTTCCCAATAGGCCAAATGATGATTTCAAACCTTTGGCATCAAAAATATCAAATATGAATTTGGTAATTCGTAAGGCAACTGACATTTGAATTCCAAATGGGCATCATTAGAATGTGTCCATCCTTTATTGCACTTTAAATACACAGTATAGTGTCCAGATGTTATAGTAGGTCCATCATGAAAAATAATAGCCACTGCTTTAAAAGTTCTTCCTGAAATTGATTCTTGACTTGCCACAACATTTTTTATTTTGGTTTCCAATTTTCTTCCATCTGCCTTACAACATTGTATCATTAAAATGACATTTTGTCCAAATCTTTCTATAAATAATGTTGACAACATTTCTGATTTACAATGAGAACATTTCATATCTTGATTAGCTGTTTTTAGTAACTTGTTAAAAGACACTGATTTGCAATCTGGTTTTGTCAAATATATGAATTGTTCAGTGTCTATTTCAGTGGTAGAAGAAAATGAACACTCTTCACATTTGTGGTCTCATCTGTAACTTAGTCCAAACAAATTTTCAATTTCTATTCCTTCATCTTCCAATACTGCAAGCATAAACATAAGAAATTCTTGATCATCTTGTTGTACATGCAATGTAAGTTGCAATGATCCAGTACATATATCCAAAAGATGCCGAATGCCAGAAGCAGTATGGATTTTAGTGCTATCAGTTATCAACTTTTGAAAAATATAATGTAGTAAAGAACAGAACCTTTTTTTTCGATTTTCCATAAATTCATGATGAAGATCCTCTAGATAAAACACAACATTAGCATAGCAGTTGATACCTGAACTATTTTCTAACTGGTATCCTACAATATCATCAACTGTGTCCATTTTCATTTTCTTTGCAGTTTCATCATTCTCTTGAATTGTTTTCTTTTTGAATCTCTGTGAAATATTTGTCATATTTCCGTTTTGGACACACTATACTTTTCTCATATACAGGATGTTCACCTAAGTTAGGAGCATAAAGTCTTCTTAACCGATTGTACTCTCTTACAAAATTTACATCAGCACTAATCTTTCTCTCCTCAAAATCAATCAAATACAAACCAGATAATGTCCTTACTTGAGACAATGCAACATATGCCATGCCTTCTTTAAACACTGTACTTCCAATATTTATCAAAGCACTGTCTACACTTAAACCTTGAGATTTATGAATGGTTACAGCATATGCTAAGAAAGAGGAAACTATTTTCTACGAACATACAAGACTTTTACAAGCAAAAAACGAACACTACAACATCCAATCTGTTTTACCTCTTCAATCTGATAACATTTTATCTTCAAAAATTCAATTCAATCACTGTTCTGAAAATTTACAAAATCAACAACTTTTCCCATTGCTCCTTTTACTAAACCTTCTTCTACATTCAAATTACACCGTACAATTACCCAACAGTTCACACATACATAAAAAGTTGTTTCTAAACCTGCAGTCTTAGACACCGACTTTTCCAAAGAATCCAATTTTGACTGTAATTTCTCTGAGAGGAGAATAGTAAGTCCTTCATGTTCCATTTTATCGATAGCTTCCATTTTCAGTATTGGTTGTTTTTCCAATTTCAAAAATTCTTGATTGAATGTAGAACACTCTTGCAGTGTAGGCATTAGGCAAAATATAGACTTCTTTTCTCCAATTTTTTTGTATATTATTTCAGGTGCTATGTTTTCAATTGGAAACAAGTTCATTATAAGCCGACTTTGTAAAGCTTCTTTCCATGTTTTGTTAAAACACCAATTCTTATCTCTTGAAGAATGTTTCCATAATGTTCATCACTTGTTTGTCTCATATTCTTAATAAGTTCTTTATATTCAAAAGAAGACCAAATGTTGACATTTCCAATACTTTCCAAAGATTTCTTATTGTCTTCATGGAGAAGTGTTTAAAAAACAGGTTATCCTTTTACAGGAGTAAGTTGTAGTAGGTCGCCGAATAGAATTACATGTTTTCCTCCAAATAGAATATCATAATCTGTTTTTAAAATCTGTTGCATTCTTAACTGTACAAAGGCAAGCATTAAGTTTGAGACCGTGCTCACCTCATCAATGATTAGAAGTTTCATTTTCTTGAGTACTCTTGAAACTTCATAACAAGCTTCTCCAGATAGCTTGTGATATTCCAACTTCAATGTAATGTAATCCCTTTGATGTTGTGTGCTGCTAACACAGTTGGAGGAGTTACAACACAAGATAAATGTGATTCAGTGGTTTTATGTAGATAACTTGTCAAAACTTTAATTAAGAAACTTTTTCCTGTTCCAGCTTGCTTGTACATTTGAATAGGTTTAAATGATGTGCATTGGCATTCTTTTTTTTCATGCAGTAAACCATGCTGTATCTGTTGTGTCACTTGCTGATATATTTCTTTTTGTTCAATATTTAGTTTTTCTTCTAAGTTTCCCAACTCAATAATATCCTGTTGTGCTTGTTGCATTGCCTTTTCTACTTCATTCATGGCTACTGCTGCTTCATTTTCAAGAATTGGTTGACCTAGTGGATCTTGACTTAGTGGAGCAGAACTTTGACTATCATGAGAACTTTCTCTAGCTATTTCAGCTGCAATAGTAGTTTCTTGTTCAATCTCTTCATTTAACATTTGTAGATAAGTTGGAAAAATTGTGCATTGAATGCTATCTTTACATGCATTAAAAGAATCTTCATAGCACTCAAAATCTCCAAGTAATTCCATTTCACTACGCCAAGGCTTGAAGAGTTGCAGAAGTGCTAAATAGAAAAATTCCCTTTTATCTGGAGTTTCACAACTGAGTTTCCTGTGGTTAATAAGATTTTCTTTGGCATGTTTTACCAAACATCCATTACATCCAATTACTGCATATTTTTCTTCATTTATATTCTCTGTAACATTGCTCTTAAAACTGTAACGTTGCAGTACTTCATAGAGACATATGTTTTCCAGATGTGGACTCCTTTTGGGATAGTACGTATCCAACATATTAGTTTTAACAATATCTGTACTGTCCGGTTCATTCAATGTTATGTTAAATGTTATGTTAACATTTCTTATAAAGCGCACGTACACCAATTGGTTTCTTGGCGCTAACATAAGAACTGTTAGGACCCCTGTATTCAATTGTCTGAAGAACTAGTTGTACGCTTGAGTGAATAGCCAAGTCTTAAGAAGCCTACGAAACCTTGTAAATTCAGTGCAAGTTCTTATGTCCAAAGGAAGAGTGTTCCAGAAACTGGGTGCTAATACTGCAAACCTGCAGCCTCCCATTCGTTTCGGTCTATAGGGAGGAATGGCTAAGAGGTTCTTATGGGCAGAGCGTAGACTACGTGCAGGTACATATTTCTGAATGAGTTTGGATATAAATGTAGGGCTAGCACCATACAGAGTTTTAAAGATAAGGCAACCAACCTTAAAAGCACATCTTTGTGGGATGGGAAGCCAGTGTAGTTCTTTCATGGTGGGAGTGATGTGTTCCCATCTAGGTTGTTGGGATATCAGTCTGGCTGCCTGGTTCTGTACCATTTGCAGTCTCTTGGTGAGATAAAGTGGAATGCCAAAATATAAAGAATTGGCATAGTCTAGATGTGATATCACCATAGCTAGGACCACCTGAATTAAGGCTTCCCGTGTGAGCAATCTCCTGATCTTTCTTATTTTCCTCAATTGAAAAAAACAAGTGGAAGTTACTGCTCCTATCTGAGCTTTCATGGAGAGATCACTATTAATGATCACTCCCAGACTTTTGGCTGAGGGAGAAGGATTGGGTGGGGAACCCAGTTCACTCGGCCAAAACTGTGCATTCCAAGGGTTCAGGGGACCACCCAGCAGAATCACTTCTGTTTTGTCTGGATTTAATTTTAGCTGGTTGTTATTCATCCAGTCGCGAATGTGCAACATTGTTGCCTGGAATTCAGATATCGACTCAGGTAGGTTGTCGATAGAGAACACCAGTTGCATATCATCTGCGTAATTGTACGTGCATACTTTCCTGTTTCTAAGGGAGTGAAGTAAGGGAAGGAGATAGAGGTTGAATAGATGGGGAGACAACGAGGAGCCCTGTGGAACTCCACATGTCGTTGCCATTTTAGGTGCAGAGAACTGGGAGAGACGCACTGACTGAGTGCGTTCCTCTAGAAATGACTCAATCCAGTTAGATGCCCTCCCTTGATGCCGGAGAGTCCTGACACGGTCGACCAGGATACCATGATCGACCGTGTCAAATGCCGCAGATAGATCTAGATTCAATGCTAAGTATTCAATTTCTTGTAGAGATTTCTATACTCGATTTCGTGTTGCAGCAAGACCTAGACTTACCCAAATGATTCCTCTTGACTTTGAATATAAACTTGCAGAGGTCAACCGATCCGAACATTCGTAGGATCCAATCTCTCGATGGGAAAGCATCTTCAAACTAAAGCTGTACAATTTGTTACTAAGAGTCTTCTCTTGTGAAATTTCTTCCCACATTTCTTTCAACTCCGTCTTTTCAGATTTTGTTATATATGGTGTAACATAGCGAGCAACAGCAATCGAATTATCTGCAACATACTGGATATCGATGTTTGCATTCCACATTGTCAAAATCACTGGATTGTAGTCATTAATATACTTTGATTCTTCAGTTCTTTTTATGTTGTAAGTATTCTTCGAAGATTTTCGAGTTATAGTATGCCTTACTGCTGACATGAAACTATTGACTCTTCTTTTTGAAATTACTGGACGTGGGAATCCAAAACAACATTTTGTATAAAATGTTCCCTTTCACATGTATTTTCTTCGACAATATTTTTCACATCGATGACTTTGAAACCGTAAAACTTGTTGTCTTAAGCTGCTTTCACCTCCTTTTTTTGGAATTGCACAGGTAGCATAGTCTTCAATAAAAGACAAAACAGTTTCATCAGAAACGGTTCCAAATTTAGGTGCATTCTTAATCCATAATAGAATGTGTATATGAGGAGCACCTCTGGCTTGGTACTCCTTTCTCCAAAAGAAATCAATAACTTCTCCAAGAGGTGGATTATTTTTATTGCAGATAAAAGACATCATAGCTTGAAACCTACGATTAAAATATCTGCACACATTTACAGGATCCAAGGAACACAGTTCTCTAGCTGTCTTCAATTCAATGTTTTTTACATTTGAATTTGCATGTCGTAGAAATTCAAGTAAATCGTCCCATGCGTATTCAGCACAGCTAAGCGTAATAAACCATGTAGGGGTTCCTAAGTTTCTTAACATACATTTAAGTTCTCTGTGACGATGATACCAATACTCATTAGTACCACGGTGACACACCATCAAATTAATTAATTGAGATTCTTAATGATTGTCTCTTTGTTGAACTTTATCCAAAAATTCCTTTGCAGAAACATGTGTAAGATGAACTCCCTTTTTTAATATGTGGTTCACTGCATATGAAAGTCCAGATAAGTCACTTTCAAACAGAAGATGAAATAAATATGGAATACACTGTTGAAATCTTGGATCTTCTGAGTACAATCTTGTTGTACGATATTCTGAAGCTGGAATCTGTACTGGTCGTTCATCATATCGTCCATCTTTTCCAGTGGGGAAGAGCTGTGGAAAACAACAAGCTTTTCAACTTTTGTCCCATACACTCATCGGACTTCCCTTTGCTTTCTTCATTTGGAATAATTCAATAGTGTTTCCTATAACTTCTTTTGAATGTAGAGGATGTATACTGTAATGTTCATAAATTTCTTCACTGCTGGAGTTGTCTACTTTTTCTATTTGGGCAGTTGAATTTTCTCTATCATCTTCTAAAGACATTTCTTGTTCTTCCACATATACATTTTCATAATAAATATTGTTTTGTACAAGATATAATGTAGCTTTTTGAAGTTTGGTGACATCTAATAACTCTTGCAATATTTTTCAACTCTTTATTGGTACACCATTAACTAGAATAACTACAGGTTCAGTTTCCTCTCTCTCTATACCAACAGTTGCAATATTTTTCTTAAAATCTAAAGGTAAATACACAACTCTCCCTTTTAAACCTCTTTGTAAATCTGTGGCAGCTTACCTGTTTTAGGCTCCATACCAACTATAGCCTGAAACGGATGCACAGTTTGAATTAGAATGGACTCATACGTATTTAAATCTACCAGTTTCGGAGGAATAGCTACCAACTCTAGGTTGTTATGTACAGCTCTAGCTGGCATTTTGTTCTCTTCTAGTTTGTTTTAACAATATTTACAAATACGTTTATAACTACCCATTTCAAAACGACCTTCCACCAACAAATAAGCGCCATATTGCTCCCAGTTATCATTGTTTTCCTTTTCACTTTTTAAATACACATCAACGTTCCTAGTTTGTCTTCTATAGTGAGTACGTCGACAACAAATACAAACTTAGTTTGGTTTTTCACAAGAAAGTACCTTAAACTTTGTAATTTCTTCTACAAGGTTCTCAGTAGTACTATCTTCCACCTCTTCTTCAACACCTACACTTATCAAACTCTCACTTTCTTTACAATCCTCTTGAGGACCAAAGAAACAAAACTGTATATCATCAGAAACTTTTTTTACATTCAATACTGAACCATGCAAAAGAGCTGTGTTTATGTCACTTAAAGATAATGCAGGACTTTTCACATAGTACAATCTTCTTACTAACTTCCGCATTTCTGAGTGATGTACTACTAACATTCTTAAATGATGAAAAGTACTTCAACACACTTTTCTTGAAAGACAAGCCAGAGAATGACCCTGCAAGGTAGTATAATTTCTCACTTTACAAGGATATAGTCCTTGCAACATCTTAATCTTCTGTTTAACACTTATTTTTACCATAATCTCGTAAGAAATTTTGTAATATATCAATAGATTCCTGTCCTATACTACAAAAACTACTACAATCCCAATTATTCACTGGAGCTTGTGTATGTCTCCCTTGAACTTCTTCAACTATTACTTCCTCCACATATCTAGGAACAATCTTTTCTTTTTCAATTGGACAACCACTTTTAACCTCATAACAACGACCGCTGGTATCAACTGCATAAACTAATGTATTTTGTTGAAAATAGCTTTCTTCATTAAAAAAGGTTCAGCACTAGAAGTGTGCTTCCATTCTCCCTATTTGTTTTTGCAAAAGTTAGTTCTATTAACCAGTCTTTTTCTTTTACTTTTCTCCTTCATAAAGTGCATTGTTTTATTCAAAGTTCTCATTCTCTTCAATACTAATATAAACAATATTCTTTTTGATTCAAAAGCCTTTTCGACTACCCTTTCAATCTGTTGTTTTTTCTTGTAAAATGCTGATCGTCTTTTATATTTATTACAATCTTTCAATACATTTTGTAGTACTCTACTTTTATACATTCTCTTCCTAATATCTTTATATTCTTTCATCCTTCTTTCAACGTAGACTGTTTTCCCATAACCTGTTTTTCCATGAATTTGTCCTTTTTTCGTTTCCTTCTGATTGGTTGTAGTACTTTTCTTTCTCTTTTCTCCATTTTGAAAATTAATAACGTTCTTTAAAAGTCTTTTAACAAATTCTTTAGTTCTTTGCCAGAAGGCTTTTTCTTCAATGTCACATGTTGTACTTCATCTAATTTCTACTTTTCTCTTTCCTTTAATTAGAACAGTTTTTTTTCTTTTCTTTTCTTCTGATCTTTTTGTGCCATACTCAATCTTTATTACTAATAATGATGAATAGCTGAAAACAAAGAAAAGTTTAAATAGTTTTGTTAAATAATTTTATATTATTAAAATAATTATATACAAATATTCTCAGCTATAAAAAAATAAATATTTTTAATTGCATTACAAACCTATGCCAGACACTGCACAATTCCTACAATTAGAAGACATCACAACCTCTACAACAGAATCACACAGCACAACTAAAGGATTTCTCTACTGCTACCCAAATCACATGTAAAGTGCAGTCTGTCAAGTTTTAAGGCCTGCAAGGTGTTGTGAGTGAGATATGTCTCTATTTGCACATGTATTCTCATATGTGTCATACATTTGAAGATGCTTTACATATAAAACAGAAGTATACATATATTTGTATGCATCTTTTATATATAGTACACTTGCAAAAGTACAGACTCATGCATGCATGGTTTCAAAAAGATGATGAAACTTACAGCAGAAACATGTGAAGGGTTGCTGCTTTGTTTTTGCCTATACTCAATAACTAACTATTGCCCCTTTCTATATCCTTCTTACTGCTTTCTACACCTCTCTTCCCTCTTTCTCCACCCCTGTTCTCTCTTTCTGCACTTTTCTTTACTCTTTCTGCACCCCTCTTGAATGTTTCTGCACTTCTTTTGTCTGTTTCTGCAACTCTCTTGCCTCTTTCTGTACTTCTCTTGTCTCTTTCTGCAGCTCTGTTGCTTTTTTCTGAACCTCTCTTGCCTCTTTCTGTACCCCTCTTGCCTCTTTCTGCACCTCTGTTGCTTCTTTCTGCACTTCTCTTGCTTCTTTCTGCACCTCTCTTGCTTCTTTCTGTACACCTGTTGCCTCTTTCTGCACCCTTCTTCCATCTTTGTCAGGATTACTCAGCCCCTCAGAAGGAAAGGTTTCTCAGTTAGCATAATCTGCCTTAGGAACCCCACAGAGACTAGAATAGGTCATTACTGGAGGAGTGATTGGGCAAAGAGGAAACCCAAGAATGTCGCCAAGAGGCACACTATTGAGCAGTATGCTAGTTGTTATTCAGCTCAGGGCAATTTGGAATGTCCAGGTGAAACGCCCGCATTAGCGCGTACTTCACCTGAGGAATTCGAGTAGTAGGACATGTTCAGGGGTTTCGACGCAAAAAGTCTAGTCAGGGAAAATTCTCGTCGCGCAGTATTTTTGATGCCTACCTCGTCGCGTTTAGTGTTCAGCTGGAGCGAGCAGTGTCATCCTGAAGTGCAAGTCAGTAAGCTGTATTTTGTTATTTGTGAGCCGTGGGCATGCGCGCTGTGAGTAAATGGAGGTATCGTTTTTCCTCAGCAGCGCATGGGCAATTGAGGGAGTTAAGCAAAACACGCCCTTTAGAGTATTGTTTCATTGAAAAGCGGAATAGTCTGCACAAGTCATTTAGCTGCTTTGGGCACTTGTGAATTATCCTAGTGGTTCCAGTTTCAGTCAATTCACGGAGGGTTTATTAGTGTGCAGCAGCTTGGACAGACTTTTTACCCATATGTAGATACGTAGTAGTAAGGTTAAATTAGGTGAGCTGGATAGGAACACGTAGTTTCTACATTTAGTAACTATTCAGTAAAAGAAAGGAATAGAGCTTATACTTGCCAGAAGACAAAATTAGAATCAGCAGCTGTACAGGAAAAAGGTGAGAACATCTAAAGGGAAAAAAGAGAAAAGAAGTGTTAGAGAAAAAGGACAGAGTTGCATGATATTAACATTGTGAATATTATACAGTTACAGAAAGCAAGATAATAATCATCACACGAAGAGAGGCATAGGTCACAAGATATCTGGGTAGGTAACACTTAGAGGAAAAGTCTTGATTTTCCTTCTAATTGTAGCAGTTGTTTTAATGTATACATTACCTTGCAGTTCAGCTTCAGTAAACCAAATCACGCAAGAAAAGAAAACACAAGAAGTGTGAAATACCTGAGGAGGTACCAGAGCGAACACATTTTGTGACTGTCTCTTCTCTGTCCCATCCCCTTTCCCCACAGTGGTTTCCGCAGTGATTCACAAGATAATATTACGTGTTTACTGGGAGACTGTTGTGGGGCATTGGGAACTGTCGTCATTCTGCTCCTGTGCATAATAGTGGATTGCACCTTGACAGAGTGAAGTGCCCACATGGTATTTGCACCTGAGCAGAATGGCGGACGGTTTTGATGTGAAGAAATTAGGAGAAGTTCTGGAAGGAATACAAAAAGAATTAATAGCCGTTAGAGAAGAAAATAGAGGGCTTAAACAGGAGATAATTACATCTTGTAGAGAAACTGCAGACTTAACTATAAAAATGAATAGTTTAGTATCAGAGTCTAACTATAAAATCTCAGCTTCCCATGAGGAATATTCTAGTGATCCAACAGCTCCCCAACCCAAGGTAACAACGCAGGTCATACATTCCTTATCACCTGTGATACCTTTGGCCCCCCCAGAGCTGTTTAACGGAGACCCCCAGAAGGCACAGGTGTTTTTGACACAATGCACTCTACATTTTATGTGCCGTCCTGTGGTTTTCCCAGACGCGCAGTCGCGAGTGGCTTTCATACTCTCATATTTGTGTGGGGATGCAGCGTCATGGTCCATGCCATTGGTGACCCGAAATGATCCCAGTTTATATGATATAGATGAATTCAAAAGGAGTTTCTCAGAATATTTGACAGACGAAAGGCGTCGCAAGCAACGGATGATGAACTGTTGGAGATTAGACAGGGCAAACGAGATTTAATTGCATACCTGGCCCAGTTCAATAAATGAGTAGTGGAGACTGAGTGGCCAGAGAATAAGCGAGCAGCTGTGTTTTATCGCGGGTTAAAGGACAAATTAAAAGATGCCTTGGCCCAGGTGCCCAACAGACCCACAGAGATTTCAGCATTGATTGATCTAGTTCTTGAAATTGACTTTCGACAGAATGAAAGAAGAGGAGAGAAAAGAAGGGATTACCGACCAAGTATACCAAGGTTTGATTGAGCAAGAACAGAAGGTACAAAGGGAAATGACTCCCAGCATGGCGTAGAACCCATACAAATAGGAACTATACGAGTGCCACTATCTAAAGAAGAAAAGGAAAGGCGAAGAGTTAACAAGCAATGCCTTTATTGTGGAAGTGGTGGCAATTTCGTCCGTAACTGTCCGAAGAAACCAAAGCAGACACCGCCGGAAAACGCTCAGCACCATCAGTAAATGGAGTTCGACAGGTGGATGCAGAATTAAAATCAACTCCAAAAGATCACTTGTTGGCCAATACCCTGTAGTCTTCTTCCCCACATCTCGTAATGTTAATGACCCTCCAGTTCAGAGAGACCACCTTGAAACAGATAACGGTTAGGGTAGATTCAGGAGCCACAGGCAACTTCTGCGACTTGAGATTTGCAGAGACAATTGGATTGAAGGCAATAAGAAAAGAAAAAAGTGAAGCAGTACGAGCAGTAGACAGGCCGAATCTTTCATCGGGGCCCATAGTGGGCCATACAGAACCAGTAGAATTGGAATCTGTGGAAGGACATCGCGAAACCTCACAATTTAATTGAATTGATGCTCCACAGTTTCAGTTAATATTGGGTTTGCCATGGCTTACAGAGCATAATCCGACCATCGATTGGAGTGCTCGATCAATTGTACTGGATTCCACATATTGCAAGGAGAATTGTTACAAGAATAATCAAAAAGACCACAAGAAGACACCAGCATCACATTTATGTGAAGGAGGAGCGACAATTTGTGTAATTCAAACCACAGAGCTGCCTTCAGTATATGCTGAGTATCAAGATGTATTTAGCGAATCAGAGGCTGAGAAACTTCCTCCAAATAGGGAGTTTGATTGTAAAATCAAGTTGGAACCTGGTTCTAATCTCCCCTGCAGCAGAATATACAACCTAACAGAGAAAGAAGACAGACATTTGAAAGAATACTTACAGAAATACCTTAGTAACAGATTCATCAGACCCTCACAATCCCCGGTGTCATCGCCGCTTTTTTTCATTCCTATGAAGGATGGAGAGTTAGGAACCTGCATAGATTATAGGGCAATAAATCGTATTACCATCAAGAACCGATATCCATTGCCCTTAATCTTGGTACTTTTGGATCAAGTAATAGAAGCACAAATTTATACCAAACTCGATCTGAGAGGGGCGTATCATCTTGTTCGAGTCAAGGAAGGAGATGAATGGAAGACAGCATTCAGAACCAAGCATGGGCTATTTCAATATCAAGTTATGCCCTATGGGCTTTGTAATGCACCAGCAGCGTTTCAGCATTCTATCAATGATGTATTGAAGGAATTTATCGATCAAAACGCAATTGTTTATATCAATGACATATTGATATATTCCAACTCAGTGGAAGAGCATGAAGAACATGTGAAAGGGGTCCTATGGAAATTGCGAGAAAACAGTTTATTTGTCAAGTTGGAGAAATGTGCCTTCAATGTATCCACAGTAGAATTTTTGGGACTTGTGCTATCTCCAAATGGAATTACCATGGATGAAAATAAGATCAAGGCAGCTACGGAGTGCAAATCCCCAAGAACTGTAATGGAAGTCCAAAGTTTCATAGGCTTTGCCAACTTCTATCGGAGATTTATCCAAGATTTCTCCAAGAAGTTAATTCCCTTAACAAGGCTACTAAAGAAAGGCATCAGTTTCCGTGGGTCCAATGACGCGGAGGAAGCCTTTACAAAATTGAAAAAAGACTTTACGACCGCTCCGATTTTGTTGCACCCTGATTCTTCTGAGCCTTTCTTTGTTGAGACCGATGCTTCTAATTTGGCCTTGGGAGGAGTTTTGTCTCAAAGACACAAAACCACCAGTCAATTGCATCCTGTGGCTTTCCGTTCACGAAAATTAACCCCAGCTGAGGTCAATTATGCTATAACAGAGAAGGAGTTGTTGGCGATTAAGGACTCGTTCAAAGAGTGGAAGCACTATTTGATGGGTGCCAAACATACAGTCACTGTTTTTACTGACCATCGGAACCTGAAATTTTTAAAGTCAGCCAGAACTCTGATGCCTAGGCAACTTCGCTGGTCCTTGTTTTTTGCGGACTATGACTTCATCATTATATATAGACCTGGGGCTCAGAATGGTAAGGCGGATGCCTTATCCAGACTGGGGACTGAAGTTGAGCCAGAAGAGATCAAGGATCAATTAATCATAGCCGAAAGAAAAGTAATTGGAGCAGTGTTGAAGGAATCTATAGAAGGAACAGAACAATTTTCAATGGAACTGGAAGAAATGAAAGAGTGGGCAAGACGAGTTTCCAGGTGGGAAATTCGTGTAAATTTGCCATTTAATGCCAGTACTCTCTATTTGCCTACCACACAACTGCAGCAGAAGGCTTTACAGGAATGTCATGATAATATCTTGGCAGGTCATAAAGGAGTATTGAAAACAGAAGACCTTGTAAAATGTCGTTTTTGGTGGCCAAACATGAGCAGAGATGTCCGTCAGTATGTAGCCACTTGTGAAGTTTGTGGGAGGGGAAAGCCAGAGAGACTAGCTCCAAAGGGCTTATTGCAACCCCTGCTCACCCCACCTTACCCATGGCATACAGTAACACTAGATCTAATAGTGGAATTACCATCTAGTCAAGGTTTTGATACAATATTAGTTTGTGTGGATGCATTTACAAAGATGGCTCATTTTGTCCACTAAAGGGGGTACCAACAGCGAGAAGATTAGCACACACTTTTAGCCAGACCATAGTACAGGCTCATGGGATTCCAAAAGTGCTAGTGTCTGATCGTGACTCTCAATTCCTAGCTCATTTCTGGAGGGCTTTCACGAAGAAATTGAATATTGAGAGTAGGTACACCACCAGTTATCATCCCGAATCTGATGGTCAAACAGAAAGAACGAATCAGGAGCTTGAACAATATCTCAGATTATGTCTATTGAATCATGAGGGAGTTTGCACATAACAATGCAAAAAATGTATCCACGGGTTTCTCTCCATTCTATTTAAATACAGGTAGACATACAAATCTATCCATAAACTTTCAAGAAGTTGAGGTCCCTGCTGTAAAAGATCTAGTAGAACACATGACTAGAGTGCACAGTTTAGCAACCGAGAATCTAACTAGAGCTAAGGAAAGTTACAAACATTATGCAGACAGAAAGCGAAGGAAGGAACCCGATCTTCAGGTTGGAGAGAAGGTTTGGTTGAGCACCAAGAATCTCAAGCTTAAGGGAAACAGAAAGTTGCAGCCAAGATTTGTAGGCCCTTATTTTATTGAAAAGAAGTTGAGTGCCTTGACTTACCAATTAAAGCTACCAAAGAGTTTAAGGATACACCCAGTATTTCATGTTTCGCTTTTAAAGAAGGCATCAAATGATGTGAGAATAGTGAAGCCCCCAAAACCAATTCAAACTGAGAGAGGAGAAGAGTTTGAGGTGAAACAGATACTAGATTCGAAAGAGACTAGGGGTCAAGTTTGCTACTTGTTAGATTGGAAGGGTTATGGGCCTGAAGAAAGATCGTGGGAGTTGTCTTCAGAAGTACATGCTCCTCGGTTAGTTAAGGACTTTCACAAGAAATTTCCAGAGAAGCCTAAGCCGGTGGAATCCACTTTGCGGGAGGGTACTGTCAAGATCACTCAGCCCCTCAGAAGGAAAAGTTTCTCAGTTAGCATAATCCGCCTTAAGAACCTCACAGAGACTAGAATAGGTCATTACTGGAATAGTGATTGGGCAAAGAGGAAACCCAAGATGGTTGCCAAGAGGCTCACTATCGAGCAGTATGCTAGTTGTTATTCAGCTCGGGGCAATTTGGAATGTCCAGGTGAAGCGCCCGCATTAGCGTGCACTTCACCTGAGGAATTCGAGCAGTAGGACGTGTTCAGGGGTTTCAGCGCAAAAAGTTTTGTCAGGGAAAATTCTCGTTGCGTAGTATTTTTGACGCCTACCTCGTTGCGTCTAGTTTTCAGCCGGAGTGAGCAGTGTCATCATGTCGTGGGCATGCGCGCTGTGAGTAAATGGAGGTATCGTTTTTTCCTCAGCTGCGCATGGGCAATTGAGGGAGTGAAGCAAAACACGCCCTTTAGAGTAGTGTTTCATTGAAAAGCGGAATAGTCAGCACAAGTCATTTAGCTGCTTTGGGCACTTGTGAATTATCCTAGTGGTTCCAGTTTCAGTCAATTCACGGAGGGTTTATAAGTGTGCAGCAGCTTGGGCAGATTTTTTCCCCATATGTATATACGTAGTAGTAAGGTTAAATTAGGTGAGCTGGAAAGGAACACGTAGTTTCTACATTTAGTAAAAATTCAGTAAAAGAAAGGAATAGAGCTTATACTTACCAGAAGACAAAATTAGAATCAGCAGCTGTACAGGAAAAAAGTGAGAACATCTAAAGAGAAAAAAGAGAAAAGAAGTGTTAGAGAAAAAGGACAGAGTTGCATGATATTAACATTGTGAATATTATACAGTTACAGAAAGCAAGATAATAGCCATCACACGAAGAGAGGCATAGGTCACAAGATATCTGGGTAGGTAACACTTAGAGGAAAAGTCTTTATTTTCCTTCTAATTGTAGCAGTTGTTTTAATGTATACATTACCTTGCAGTTCAGCTCCAGTAAACCAAATCACGCAAGAAAAGAAAACGCAAGAAGTGTGAAATACCTGAGGAGGTACCAGGGCGAACAAATTTTGTGACTGTCTCTTCTCTGTCCCATCCCCTTTCCCCCCAGTGGTTTCCGCAGTGATTCATGAGATAATATTACGTGTTTACTGGGAGACTGTTGTGGGGCATTGGGAACTGTTGTCGTTCTGCTCCTGTGCATAATAGTGGATTGCACCTTGACAGTTGCCTCTTTCGGCACCCCTCTTGCCTCTTTCTGCACCTCTGTTGCTTCCTTCTGCTCTTCTCTTGCTTCTTTCTGCACCTCTCTTGCTTCTTTCTGTACCCCTGTTGCCTCTTTCTCTACCCTTTTTCCCTCTTTGTGCACCTCTGTTGCCTCTGTCTGCACCCCTCTTGCTTCTTTCTACACTTCTTTTGTTTCTTTCTGCACTATTCTTGCCTCCTCCTACAGCCTTCTTGCCTTTTTCTGCATTTCTGTTGTTTCTTTCTACAATACACTTGCTTCTTTCTGCACATCTCGTGTACATTTCTGCACCCCTCTTCCCTACTTCTACACCTCTGTTGGTTCTTTCTGTACTGCTCTTCCTTCTTTATGCACCTCTTTTGCCTGTTTCTACAACTCTCTTGTCTGTTTCTCCATCCTTCTTTCCTCTTTCTGCACCTCTATTGCTTCTTTTTGTACTTCTCTTACTTCTTTCTGCACCTCTCATGCTTCTTTTTGTTCCCCTATTACCTCTTTCTGCACCCTTCTTCTCTCTTTCTCCACCTCTCTTGCCTCTTTCTGCACCCTGGTTCCTTTTTCTGCACCTCTCTTACCTGTTTCTGCAACTCTCTTGCCTCTTTCTATTGTTCTCTTCCCTCCTTTTGCACCTCTGTTGCTTCATTCTGCACATCTCTTGCAAATGTCTGCACCCCTCTTGCCTCTTTCTGCACCTCTGTTGCTTCTTTTTGTACTTCTCTTGCCTCTTTGTGCATTCCTCTTGTCTGTTTCTGCACCTCTGTTAATTCTTTCTTCACTAGTTTTGCTTCTTTTTGCACCTCTTTTACAAATTTTGGCACTGCTCTTCTTTCTTTCAGCATACCTCTTTCTCCCTATTGCACCTCTGTTGGTTCTTTCTGCAGTACTCTTGTTTGTTTGTACACCCCTCTTGCCTCTTTCTGCACCTCTGTTCCCTCTTTCTGCACCCCTCCTGCCTCTTTCTGCACCTCTGTTGCTTCTTTCTGCACTTCTCTTGCCTGTTTCTCCAACTCTCTTGTCTCTTTCTGCACCCCTGTTCCCTTTTTCTGCACCCCTCTTGTCTGTTTGTGCACCTCTGTTGATTCTTTCTGCACAAGTCTTGCTTCTTTTGCACCTTTCTTACAAATTTTGACACTCCTCTTTCTTCTTTCAGCATACCTGTTTCTCCTTCTGCACCTCTGTTGGTTCTTTCTACACTAATCTTGCTTCTTTATACATCCCTCTGGCTTCTTTCTGCACCCCTCTTCCCTCTTTCTGTACCTCTCTTGTCTCTTTCTGCACCTCTCTTGCTTCTTTCTGCACTTCTCTTGCCTCTTTCTCTACCCCACTTGCCTCTTTCTTCCTTCTTTCTGCATTCCTCTTGCTTCTTTCTACACTTCTGATACTCGTTCTGCACCCCTCTTGCCTCTTTTTACATCCTTCTTCCCTCTTTCTGAACCTCTTTTGCCTCTTTCTGCAAACCTCTTGCCTCTTTCTGCACCTCTGTTGCTTGTTTGTGTACTTCTCTTGCTTCTTTCTGCTCCTTTCTTGCTTCTTTCTGGACCTCTGTTGCCTCTTTCTGCAACCCTCCTGCCTCTTTCTGCACTTCTTTTGCTTATTTCTGCACTAATCTTGCCTTTTTCTACAGCCTTCTTGCCTCTTTCTGCATTTCTGTTGTTTTTTCTGCAATGCTCTTGCTTCTTTACGCACATCTCGTGTAAATGTCTGCACCCCTCTTGCCTACTTCTACACCTCTGTTGGTTCTTTCTGTACCGCTCATATATATATATTCTTTTTTAAATTTATAATTTTATTTGGAGAGAGTAAAAAGACAATCATAAATACAGATATAGCCATTTACGGCCATCAATTTTCAGAAGATTTCATATATATATACATCCCGTAAAGCATACAAATAATCAAAAAAGACAATGAAAAACAATGAGAGGGGTACGGAGGACAAGAGAGAAAAATTGGTAAAATCTAAAACGGTACAATATAACTTAGAGACATAGAGAGGGATAATAAAACATAACTCCTAGCTACCCAATTGATGGAGGTCGATACAATTACAAATTTCTCCTATGCTATCATGCATAAAGGAATCATTCTATTATCCTACCCATTCTTTCCTCCTCCATCCTAGGCCAGCCAATCCCTCCCATCTTTATGCCTTGTAAGCCATTTGCTCATTGGCGCCCAGATTTTACGGGCTCTCTTGCTACAATGCCTGCCTTTACAGTTCTACAATGATCTTTCAAGATTATATATGGCCAGCAAGCAACCCTGCCAGGCTAGATACGTGGGAGGTTCAGCATCCTTCCATTGTGTAGCAATAAGGAGCCGAGCTATGGCCACCGCAATAAAAACAAAGTCGTTCTGCCTTGCATCACGTTGTTCCTTGTCGTCATAGCCAAATAGCATCAGTGATGGAGTTATACGGACCCTGCCCCCAATGCCACTAGCAGAAATTCCTCTAGTCCCTCCTTTTGGGGCACTAATTTCTCACATCCAAAAAACATATGTATTATATCCGCCGGTCCTTGATCATACCGAGGACATTTATCGTCCCCTCTTTTACCCCAGCAGAAAAGATTAGCCGGAGTAAAATAGAGGTCAAAGATAGTTTGATAATGTTGGGCTTTTAAGCTTGCTGAGAGAAATATTCCCTTCCCTAGTACGATTGACTGATATAGATCCATGTCAGGGTTTCCCAATTTACTGGCCCATTTAATTTCTGCCTTTTCTAGATCAACGGGAGCTGTATCCATTAGTATTTTATCTATATAATTGATTCTAGTCTGAGGATGAGTCATAACTTCCACCAGGGAATTTTATTTGTAGAAATCTTTTCTGTCCCTATTTGGGTTAAGAAGCTGGTGATCTGCTTGTACTTGAAGTGAGTCCCTGCCATTATTCCATATCTCTGTTGCAGATCTATAAATGAGGACCTCTGGTTAGTTAAATAAAGATCCCCTACCTTTGTAATACCCCTTTCCTCCCATTGCCTGCCCAAAGTGTCATACATTGTTTCGGAGAATAGAGAGGATCGCCACAAGGGTGTGTATCTATTATATTTATGTATTTGCATGAGTCCAACCATTTTACTCCAGATCTTCCAGATTGCTATTATCACCTTAAACTGCGTCTTCTTGTAATAGCTGGCCTCTACTTGCCGAAGGAGTATACCATGCGCCGCCCTACCTATAGCCAGCTCATATATGCAGGGGATATCCCTACTGAACTCTTGATTCCTGGTAGTTATATCGCCCTTTCCTGGTGATACTAGTACCACCATCTACTGCAGAAAAGCTGCGTAGTAATAAAATCCTAAATTTGGGGCCACCCATCCTCCGCGTTCTTGCGGTAACGTTAGCAGTTTAAGGGATTGCCGAATTTTCTTATATCTCTAGATAAAGTTACTAAAAATCGAGTCCAATTTCTTTAGGAGTTGGCCTTCGATTGTGAGAGGGATAGATCTAAACAGATATAATATCTTGGGAAAGATTCCCATTTTGAGTATATTACACCTTCCAATTATTGAAAGATGGAGCCGATCCATATACCTTAGGTCCGTACTAATCTTGTTTATCATGGGGGACATATTTATTTTCCAAATGGAGCCAACCCTACTGCTGCCCTTGATCCCAAGGTAAACTGCTGGATCCTGTCTTCCCGGATCCTCGCAGGAGGTGTTGGAATTACAGACGATCTGCGTTTTCCCCGCATTCGATAGGTAGCCTGACTTCCGGCCATTCTCTCCAGCCATCTTTTTATTTGTATTATCGCTGTTTCAGGGTCTGTGGTCACTATAGCAATGTCATCGGCATAGGCCATTATCTTGGTTTCAAAGCCATTGCAACTGATTGGTTTAATTGTCTGGTCTTGGAGGATTTTGTGGATAAATAAGTCGATATATAGGGCGAATAAAATTGGAGAGCATGGACAGCCCTGTCTTGTCCCCCTGGCTACCTCGATACGACTTGACTCCTGCCCCATAATTTGTAATCTTGCATAAGGTCTAAAATACATTGCCCGTATAGCCGTTATGGTGCCTGGGCCAAACCCTTTCTGCGCCAGGATACCCTATAAATAATGCCAAGAAACTAGGTCAAATGCTTTCTCTGCATCCAGGAGGATCATAGCCATCTTCCCTCCTGTTACCTCAGCTATATAAAATAAGGCAATAGCACGCCTGATACGGTCAGTGGTGCCTCTTCCCGGTAAAAATCCATGTTGCCATGGTGAGACAAGATGGGCTATGATCCTCCCTAACCGGGTGGCTAAGATTTTGGAATAAAGTTTGGCATTCACATTCATGAGGTATATGGGCCGATAGGATGTGGGGTTGTCTGAGGGCTTCCCCTTTTTTAAAAAGACCGCTATATCTGCTCCCTGCCAGGATTCTGGGGGAACCCCTCTATATTGCACTCAGAGAAACAAGTCCAGAAGTAGGGGAGCAATCTCTACCTGAATTTCCTTGTAGAGCTCCAGAGGAATTCTATCAGGACCTGCCGCTTGCCCTGAGGCCATAGAATGTAGGGCCTATAGGACCTCTTCGATTGTTATGTCCCTTTCCAGCTTCTGACTTGTTTCTTTGTCAACCCTCCGTTGATCCCCCATCATTCTTTCAGTCTCGTCGGAGGTGATAGGATCAAGATTATCATGCCGGTATAGGTCCTGATAGAATCTCTCAAAAACCTTGATAATGTCTTTTAAATCTGTGACCTGCCGGCCATCCTGTCCTTTAACCCCAGTGATATTATTCCTAGCGGCCCTCTGTTTAGTACGTAGGGCCAGCAGCTTACCCACCGACTCCCCGTACTCATAGCTCTCTTTTTTATATGCTTGAAAACCTGCTTCCCCCTTCCTACTATAATAGCTGCTGATTTCAGCTTTCGCTACCACTGTTTTCTGCCGTAATGTTACCTCAGCAGCTTCTTGTTTTTGCCTAATGGCCAGGGTGTGCTCTTTTTCTAACGCTCCCAGTCTTCCAATCAAACCACTAATTTCCTCTTTTTCTTGTTTCCTGGCTTTTCCTATAAAACTGATTGTTTCCCCCCCGCAGGCCCGCCTTGATGCTATCCCAAACCATGCCATGTTTTGAGCTATACCGGTTCATCTCAAAATATTGTACCACCCAGTGCCTAATATGTTGCACATATAGCTTATTAGTAAGTAGTGTTCTATCAAATGTCCATTTAGTTTGGGCCTGAGCCCCCCCTTGTGATCCTAGCTCCATAATTAGCGGGTTATGATCAGACAATAATTTAGGTAGCTTCTTGATTCCTACCGCCATGAGCATGGAGGAGGAGACCAGAAAGTAGTCTAACCTAACATACTTTTTATAAGGGCATGAAAAATATGTATATCCTGGGTCGGTAGGATGTTTATCAGTCCATACATCAGTCAGGTCATGGCTAGCCATTAAGGCGGACAGAGCCTTATACACTTGTGGCTTTCTTCCCAAGTATTTTTGTGTTTGGTCCCTGCTCACCTCATAATTAATATTCATATCCCCACATACTACTAATGGGCCTGGCCATGATGCCAACTCGATTTCTAGGTTGTTAAATATTTTTGGGTCATCCTGATTTGACCCATATATCGTGCAGACTGTCAGTCCTATGGGTATCAACACAATAGCCCACCTTCCCCACTTATCTTCTAACACACGTTTAACAGGGCCGATTCCATTCCTTACGTGGATCGCTACCCCCCTTATAGTGGAAGTTTGTGTAGACCATGCTGCAAGAGTGTACCCTTTAATCGTTAGAGTGTCCCGTCTCCCCCAAGGAATATGTGTTTCTTGCTGGCATATTATGTCAGCACTCTGTATTCTTAAGGCTTCTGCGACCCTAATACGTTTCATTTTATCATTTAGACCCCCCACATTGATTGAACATATACTTATTTTACCCATTTACATAGTACAAATCACTTGTCATTTCTCGACCTCTCCCTTTTCCTCCCCTTTCCTGTTTAGATTTTTTCCTCCAAGTCTTGGTTTGCACTCTCTCCAATGTCATCCCCCCTTCCCCCATGCCCAGCATCCCATGTGTCCCTGCTCTCCCCCCACACTGCCCCCCCTACTCTGACCCCCCTCCTCCACAGTGACCCTACCACCCTCCCCCACCCTATCCCATGCTGATAGGCATCCAGACTCTCAAAACTTTAGAGAGAATTTGGCGGAGTAGCAAAGACCCCGAAGATAGACTACGATTTAAACAAGCCCTGACTAGCTATCACCAGAGTATAAAAACTGCTAGACAGATTTTTATTTCAAATCAAATTGAACATGCCAGTAATTCATCTAAAACCCTCTTCTCTATAGTAAAGGAGTTTGTGTCTCCACAAGTGTGCAGCCAAGTCCCAATGGAATCCCAAGAACTTTGTAATTCAATAGCTGTCCACTTTGAGGAGAAGATTAGAAAAATCTACGATAATTTCCCTACCACCTCTCAAATAAAACCAGAGCAAGAGCACAGGGAAGAGGAGCCAGAAGCAGAAGTATCCAGTACCCTTAAATGTTTCGAACTGATTACATTAGAGGAGGTCCTCCAGTCTTTGGCTTCTGCTAAATCGGGGTCACCGGAGGACCTCTGTCGGCCTAAGACAATGGCTTTGCTGGCCCCCTGTTGTGCACCTGAGATTTTACAAATTTATAACTGCTCGATAGAATCGGGATGTTTCCCCAGGGCCTGGAAGGAAGCATTTGTACGGCCAATATTGAAGAAACCGACGGCAGATCCGCTGGTCCTTAGTAACTATCGCCCCATCTCTCTGCTTCCCCTGTTGGGTAAGCAATTGGAAAGTCTAATAAATAAGCAGTTATGGTGCTATCTAGAATCTAATAATATTCTGGACCCCTCACAATCAGGTTTTCGATCAGGTTTCAGTACAGAGACCGCTCTTCTGGCCGTGACTGATTCCCTAAGAATGGAAGTGGATTCTGGAGGATCAATAGTTCTGATCCTATTAGACTTGTCTGCGGCGTTTGATACCATCTCGCATTCAAAGCTCGTGGACCGACTTCTGGCCTGTGGAATCCAGGGTACAGCCTTAAAATGGCTGCAACAGTTTTTATCTGACAGATACCAAACCATCACTTTGGGCTCTTACCGATCAGAAAAAATGCATTTGGATAAGGGGGTTCCTCAGGGGTTTTGTCTGAGTCCCACGCTGTTCAACGTTTATATGGCCCCACTGGCAAGAATAGTTGAACAGTTTGGATTTGAGATAATATCATATGCTGATGATACTCAGCTTATGTTTAAAATTGGCCCTAACCTTGAGACAGAGAAAACTCGCTTTGCAACAGGAATGCTTGCAATATCTAGCTGGATGACGGATAATTGCCTCCAACTGAACCCCGGAAAGACTGAGATTATGTTAATGGGGAAAGCCTCATCCATTTGGGCGGATGACTGGTGGCCCACCAAATTGGGAGAGGTCCCCGTTCCCAGAAAAATTGTGAAAAATCTCGGGATAAAATTGGACCAATCACTAACAATGAAGGATCATATAAATGCCACCATTAGCTCTTGTTATCATGCCCTGCGCCTTTTGCGTAGGATCTTTTCTTATCTACCTATGAATTCTCGTAAAACTCTTGTTCAAGCTATGGTGATTGGCAAAATGGATTATGGAAATGCCCTACTGGCAGAGGCGGATGAGTCCTCGCTAGCCAAATTGCAAGTGATCCAGAACACGGCTGCAAGGTTAATTTTGAATCCCCCTTCAGGCTCCTCGTCCGGTCCTCTACTGAGAGAACTACATTGGTTACCAGTAAAGAAGCGATCCGTTTTAAAATCTGTTGCCTCACGTATAATGCTCTTAGAGGCAAAGGGCCCAGGTACTTGCAGAGGAAACTATTAAAATATGTTCCCAGCCGAACTCTTAGATCTAGTTCACTCGGCCTCTTACAGGTGCCCTGAATACGCCTTAAGCGTACGGGGAAAGCTTTCTCCTACCTTGCTCCTAAATACTGGAACAAGTTGCCTCAGGCTCTTCGTGAGTCCCCTTTTTATAGCACCTTCAGAAAAAAACTTAAAGCCTTTTTGTTTTAGGACTCCAGGCAGTCCCTCTGGTATGTCTCAACACAAGCGCCGAGATGCCCCCGGGTGAGTTGTGCGCTATAAAAGTGGTTTTAACATAACATCTCAGTCTGTGGTGATGATTGCTGCTCCCTGGCCAATACTGCGTACATTTTTGTGGCAGCATAACACAGAAGAAAACCCAGTCCAGACAGTTCTGCCAAGAAAAAGACGAGAAAGAGAAACTACGGGATAAGGCTAACTTCTTGCAGGGCATGAATGGTAACTATCCTATCCTTCCCTAATAGTTTTGTGGTCCGTACTCGCCCCCTATACTGCTTTAATCTGTTTAAAGATTTGACCCCATCCCTCTAGGTACTCCTTGGCCTTAACCTCTGAGGTAAAGAATCGGGTTTGGTCGCCCTTAACTACTTTTAGGCGGGCTGGATTTAACAAAAAGGCTTGTCCCCTCTGATCTTGGAAGGGTTTAATCATCTGACGCAGATGCCAGCGTCTCTCTACGGTAAAATGGCAGAAATCCGGCCTAACAAAAAAGAAGTAATCTCCCCCTTTTCGCTTTGCCTCTGGCCTAGCCTTCTCATAAATGGTCTGCTGCAAAAGGAAATTGCCAAAGTAAACAAGAATGGCACGGGGTTTTGCGTCTGGCCTAACTGGTTGCCTTAGATTAAATGGACCCCGATGTGCCCTCTGTGCTTCCAGCGCCCAGTTCCAGCCTTCCAAGTGAGGGAATGCTTTAGCCAACATTTCCACCATATATGTCCGGACATCTGATCCTTCTTTGCCCTCCGGAACTCCCAGGACCCGCAGGTTATTGCGGCGCTGCCGATTTTCCTGGTCCTCCAACTTCCATTGTATGTAGATCAATTGTGCTTCATGCGCAATGGTTTGTATTCGCGTACCCACCAAGTCACTCTCCAGAGCCTCTGTTCTGGTTTCAAGAGTTGTCAAACGTTCTCCAATTGCGCTGCAAGTCTTTGCCACTTTCCTTACTGCCCCTTGAAGTTTCCGCATAGCTGACTGTGCCCGCCTACTGTCCTGACGGGTCTCCTCGCCGTGGGAAAGTGTACATTGTAGGACGGTATCTAGGGTTGGGGGTGCTGCGGGGTAGTGATATTGTCTAGAGGGGGCGGTGTTGTGGTGCTACTAAGCAACTCTGCCCCTGAATACTCCCATTTTAGATTTTTTTTTATGTGGGTTAGATCGACCTGCGCCTTTTGACATTTTGCGCATTGTGGCCGATGGGTCATTTTTGTCTGTGTCTAATACCTCCTCACTAGATTCACATAGTGACTCTGATCCGGACTCCGACCAAACCCCATCCGACAGGGAAAAGAAACAATCATTGGCCTCAGTGTCTTGTTCGCTATAATTTGAGGCAGTAGTCTGATTTTTGACTGCACACTTCCCTGCAGGGAATGTAAGGCATTGAGCTCAAAATCCGTTCCTCTAGACGCATCTTCCTTCACTACCCCCATCTGCCCTGGTGGATGGCCCCCAGACCCAACATCCAGTTCCCCACAACCTCCCCCAGACACTTCTTCCATAGAATGAGGACGGGGTAAAGTTACTTCTTTCCTTGTCCCGTTTGAGCGCTTGCAGTGTCCCCTGCATTAACATTGCTACTCTCTACTTGACTTTGCTTGCCTTGTGGCTTATCTTGTAGCTGCACTTGCTGATCTGTGTTTCGTCTCCCTCCTGTGGCGGCTCTCAGCATTTCCAAGACGGAGGGCTCGATTGAGTGCTGCTGGGCGGAGCCCCGCCTTTGCCCTTCTTCTCCTCTGTGATCTCCGTCCGGGTCACGGAACCCCCTGCCGGCTGCTTCCTTCCGCCTCCCTTCGTAAGGCTAGCGGTGCCCATTCCGGATTCAGTGCCTCCGCGGGGATCCAGTGACGTCCCAGGTTTCGGAGAGGGAGCCGCCGCTAAACCACACTGTGACTTTCCCCTTGCGCCTCCCCTGACGGGGATCTTCGGTCCCATGTCTCGCCGAGGATACAGCCACTGGCAACCCCTGACAGCCTCGGCAGCCTCTGCGCTCCTCGCTGCTCACCAGTGCATTCCACAGATACTGTAGTGCCCAGACCAGCTCCGAGTGGTAAATGGCAGGACCACACCAACTGGAACCAGGACAGAACTGTGAGTAAGGTGACACAGTTCCCATCAAAACTTTGATTCTTTTTCATTTTTCTGGGGGTTCTTGTGTCTTTTACTCCGTCATGCTGCCTTCCAACATTGTTACTTTGCGTCCATGGTCAGGGAGTTGCAGTGCGACCGTCTCACTCAGTCGCCATCTTGCCCATCGCCGAAGGCGCTGCTCGTATTTCTTTACGCACCTCTTTTGCCTATTTCTGCAACTCTCTTGCCTATTTCTGCATCCATCTTGCCTCTTTCTGCACCTCTATTGCTTCTTTTTCTACTACTCTTACTTCTTTCTCCACCTCTCTTCCTTCTTTTTGCACCCCTCTTACCTCTTTATGCAGCCTTCTTCTCTCTTTCTCCACCTCTCTTACCTGTTTCTGCACCCCTATTCCCTTTCTCTGCACCTCTCTTGCCTGTTTCTGCAACTCTCTTGCCTCTTTCTGTAGTTCTCTTCCCTCCTTTTGCACCTCTGTTGCTTCTTTTTGCAACTCTCCTGCCTCTTTCTGCACTCCTATTGCCTCTTTCTGCACCTCTGTTGCTTCTTTTTGCACTTCTCTTGCCTCTTTCTGTACCCCACTTGCCTCTTTCTACACCTCTATTGCTCCCTTCTGCATGTCTCTAGCCTCTTTCTATACCACACTTGCCTTTTTCTGCACCTCTCCTACTTCTTTCTCCACTACTCTTGCTTCTTTCTGCACTTCTGTTACTCCTTCTGCACCCCTCTTACCCCTTTCTACATCCTTCTTCCCTCTTTCTGCACTTCTCTTCAATTTTCTGCACCCCTGTTCCCTTTTTCTGCACCTCTCTTCCCTATTTCAGCAACTGTCTTGCCTCTTTCTGCAGTTATCTTGCCTACTTCTGCACCTCTGTTGGTTTGTTCTGCACTGCTCTTGGATCTTTCTGCACTTCTTTTGCCTGTTTGTGCACTTCTCCTGCCTCCTTCTGCACCTCTGTTGCTTCTGTATGCACTTCTCTTACTTCTTAGTTATTTAGTTTGACTATGTTCAATACCTAACTACTAGTAAAATGGTAAAGCAGCAGCACCAGAAAAGTAATGTTTAACATATGTTGAGTTACAAATTAGTGAATATGATAGTTTGTAAGACTCTTTGGAAAAGTTCACTTAAAGTGCACTAAATAAATCTAAGTGTCTCCTTGAAATATGAAGTGCACTCTCTCAACATTTAACGTCTTCATGGTCTTCTGTTTAAGATATGTATGAACTTGCACATATATTGTGATATGTCTTATACATCTGAACATACTACACATATAAAACATAGGTATACATCTATTTGTATGTTTCTTTGATATATGATACTACTAACAAAAGATACAGACATATACATGCATGTTTTTAAGAAGATGGTGAGACTTACACCAGAGACATATGTGTAGGAGAGTAGGATCTGCTTCACAGGGGTACCCCCACTTTTTGCTGATACTTCACTGGTTTTCGACATTAGTCTGGCTGGGGCCCTGCTATTCAGAACCCCAGCCTAGCTGTTTCCTCTTTAAAAGGGTCTCCATGTGCCTTAGGCACATCTCTGATTGGGATCTGGAGTGCCCTTGTAAGTCCCTAGTATATGGTATACTATGTACCAAGGGCATAGGTACCTCAGAGGCCTGCCAGGGGCTGCAGCATATATTATGCCACCCCTGGTAGGCCATCCAAACTGACACCACAGGTCTGCTACTGCAGCCTGGGTAAGGTGGTGCATGCACCCCTTGCTGTGGTATAGGTTACCTATATCACTAAATGCATACACACATATAAACCTATAAGTCACTCCTAAGGCAGGCCTTATCAATCCTAAAGGCAGAGTGCATGGTTTCTATGTGAGAGGGTGCCCCTGCATGAGCAGGGCCCTCTGCAGCGTTCGGAGACCATCTCTGATGCTGTTTGTAGTGCAGCCTGACCATATACTCTTAAACGCATTATATCCTCGCGGTAAAATGCTAACTATGGAATGGCTGCACCAAAACATGTCGTGTTTGGTGTCAAACATCTTGGAATACTACCCCCCGCCAATTCTGGCGGCGGGGGTAGCATTCCACCCTTCTAGAGGGAAAGGCATGTTAACTCTGACGAGTCCGGTAACTTCTTTCCAGAGCCTGGCATCACAAAATGGATGCTACTGCCACAGACACGAGTCTGGCCTCCTGCTGCTGGACGAAACTCCGGCAGGGGAGGCCTGGACAATAGGTTTCCTGTCCCAGGGAGGTGTGACCACCTCCCCAGACAGGACAAAGTGTATTGGGGCTGGGCGGGAGCACTTTCGGGTGCTTTGAAGTCCTGCACTGGGGGCACATTTGGTGTCCCTGTGCATACCCCAGTTCAAACCGGATCAGGGGCTTGCAGCCCCTGCTTTGGCGCGAACTGGACAAAGGGAAAGGGTGTAGCCACCCCTCTGCCCTGACCCACCCATAGGTGGGGCCACAGAGTAGTCCATCCCCTATTTTTGGAATAAAGGTAGGAACCCAGTCCTTAGGACTTTAGATTATACCTGGACGAAACTCTGACACGGAATCCTGGACCTTCGACGCTCTACGACAAGATTAGAGGACTGAAGAATCTCCCTTGGGGTCAAGGAGTGACTCCCCTGCTTGGCAGGCACCAAAGAAGCATCTGTCCGGTTCGCATCACTGAAGCTCCCGTCGGACGCCGAAGTCATCGCATCACCAGAGGTGGATTCTCAGACTTCCCCGAGGCTACCCTGAGTCCCCAGCAAAGCTGAGGCCCGTGGCTATCGTGGGTAACGTGAGACCGTGACCCCTGGACACCGAGCACACTTGCAAGTGCACCATCTTCTGGGTCTCCCAAGAAGTCGTGCTTTGGGCTCCGAGTAGCCCTAGCCTCCAGCACCACCTGCACCGAAGATCACTGGCCCCCACTCCACGAGTGTCCTGTAAGCCAGCTCCACGTGCGGCGTCACGAGGCTCCTTCGCGGTCGCTAGCCCGTTGGCTAGTAGCCCTTACCGAAGGCCAATCTTTTCTTTACTTGGCAGTCTGGTTGCTCCAGGCCTGCCCTCACTTACCCTTGCTGGGTGAGTTCCCCAGACCTTGCTGGTCTGCACCATCGACGATCTTCAGCTACATCGAGACTTGCCGTTGCCAAGGCTTGTTGGGTCCAATCTGGTCGCCGACACCGCAGCACTCGACAGACATCGTGTACCAGCCCGAATCCTGCTCCTGGTCGCCGACAACGCCTCCTGGACCTCGTGGCTGCAGAAACGAGACGACCGTCAACGCACCTGAAGCACTCGACATCGGTGGGCATCTGTCCATCGCCTCCCTGGTCACTGGCTAGTGACCCAGACTCTGTCCCCTCTGCTTTCAGGTTCTTCAGAACTCCGATCCACTCTTGGATCCACCCGGACACTTTTCTCCTGGTCGCCAGCAGCACTTTGCAGCAGATCGCCATAAGAACCGACGACGAAACCCGACCCCGAAAGGCACCTATGCACCCGGCTTCCCTGGGTGAGGTAACACGAGTACTCCGGTGCTCCCGTGGGTAGAGACTCTTCAAAGTCCTAGATCTCAAAGGGTTTTGTCCTAGTCCTCTTCTAAGTGTCCCTTTCCTCTATTTTCCCGATCCCGACTTTCTCCATAGAAGTTAACGGCGTATCGCGGTTGTGTATTTACACTGCACGCGTCTCCCGTGGGTCCCCTGTGTCACTACCTTGGGTGGTTCCTTGTGGTCCAAGCACTTCTAGAGGCTCTAGGCCTAGTGTCTAGTTCAGTCGTGGTTCGCATACCACTTTATTGGTATATGGTTTGGTACGCCCCTAGGGCCCAAACGTGTATTTGTGCTATTACTGTGATTTAAGATCTTATAACCTATGTATTTCGAACTCTAGCCTCATAAAGAGACTAGAGGGGTGTGTTTAGTAATAAATACATATATTTTGAATATATACCTGGTGTGGTGCTCTTTCATTTGGTCACTCAAGAGATTATAGACTGGTAAAACAAGCTGCTTTACATTCCTTCAAGACTTAGCCTGAAGGCTGCTCTCCACAGCTACCACTAGGATAGCTTTCAATAAGGTTGTCTTTAACCTACCTACCATAAGAGTCGATTTGGACTGGTGCAAGGTGCCCACTATAATTAGTGGACAGCATATGCCAGGCCAACTTCTCACATTGGTGTGCAGCGTGTGGGATTCCAGCTTGCTATTGTTTTACCAGATAATCTCAATTGAATTGATCAACTGAAAACCACTAAAGGTACCTAAGGTACATATAATTTAAGCTTAGAATATCAGTAAGTTCTACTGAACTTAGAGTTGTGTGTTAAGGGATAGCACAACCCTTTCTACAACTCAAGAGAGTTTAGTAGGCCACACTAGAGTAGGTAGTGCATACACCACACCACACTAGTAATGTCTTTAAAAGCAGGATCTAGAGATACCCTGCAGGAAGCCATGGAGCTTCCCCTCCAAGTATGACACACTCCCATTCTTGGAACTGAGAGCTTTGTGTAACGTGAGGAAATTAAGGACAGGCCAAAGTCCCACCACCCAACACCTCCAGGAGATGTTGGTGGCTTATGATCTTAGTAAGTCCTCAGAGACTGAAGGGGTAGGAGCAGAGGGTGGGCCAGCAGATGAGGAAGGGGCCAGGGGTACTACTACCCCCAGCCCCCTCTGAAACTGACCAGGAGGGTGACAATGACCCTGACCTGGAAAACCCAATCCCTTCTGGGGAAGATGAAGATGAGGATCTGGAGAACCACACCTTTGTCCCCCCAGGAAGGATTATGAGTGTGCTCAGGAAGTCTAGGTCTCCTTCTCAGGAGTCTAACCACTCTGGCACCTCAATAGGGAGCTCTGTTTCTTCTCACAGGAGGGAATCCTCTCATGAGAGAAGAAAGAGACTGGTCCAGTATGAGGAAACTCAACTGGAGATCAGGAAGAAGCAATTGGCTTTAGATAGAGAATCCCTAGATCTCCTTAAAGAGAGAAGAAAGTTGGGACTAGAGTCCCATGGTGGCAGCCATATCCCTAGAGATAGGGAAAGGTCCTATGACCATAGGAACCTGAGCAAGATTGTCCCTCCCTACCAGAGTGGGGATGATATCCACAAATGGATAACTGCTTTAGAGAGGGCCTGTAAAGTACAGAAGGTCCCTCAGGAGCAGTGGGCAGCAATCTTGTGGCTCTCCTTTGCTGACAAAGGTAGAGACAAGCTCCTCACTGTTAGAGAGGAGGATGCTGACAATTACAAGGTCTTGAAGAGTGCTCTTATTGATGGGTTTGGCCTAACCACTGAACAGTACAGGTTGAAGTTCAGAGACACCCAAAAAGCACAGACTCAAGACTGGGTAGACTATGTGGATTGTTCTGCCAAGGCTCTGGAAGGCTGGTTGATGGGCAGTAAGGTGTGTGACTTCTCAGGATTGTATAATCTGATAATGAGGGAGCAGATTCTTAATAACTGTCAAAACCAGCTGTTGCATCAGTACCTGGTTGACTCTGATCTGACCTCTCCCCAAGAATTGGGAAAGAAGGCAGACAAATGGGTCAGAACCAGGGTGAAGCAGAAGGTACAGAACCAAGGTGGGGAAACCAAGAAGCAAGATGCTAAGAACTCTGACAAGGGTGGGGAGAAGGGTAAAGATCAAAAGTCTTCATCAGGCCCCCAAAAATCTTCTTCTGGTGGGGATTCCCAGTCTACCAAGGGTAAAGGCCAAAGAAAACCATGGTGCAAGGTCTGTAAGCAAAAGACCCACTGGACCAGTGATTGCACCAAGTCCAAAGACTCCAGTCCAGCATCCACCAATGCCCCTAAGGCACCTGTTCCCCCTAGTACAGTTGGTGGAAGTGCTCCAGCCAAGGGTTTAGTAGGGTTCACCCTGGGAACTGAGTTGGGCTCTGACTTAGTCAGGGAGCTGACTCAGGCTGTGTTAGTCTGTGATGGAGGCATGGATGTGACCTCCACTGTGAGTCCCAGTAATCTGGGCAAGTACAGACAACAGCCTTTAATCAATGGACGAGAGGCTTTGGCATTTAGGGACACAGGGGCAAGTGTCACAATGGTGACACAAGACCTTGTGCTACCTGGGCAAGTTATACTTGGTGAAATGTACCAAGTGACCAATGCTAGCAATGTCAGAACAGACCATACTCTGGCAGTTGTTAACTTCTCCTGGGGAGGGGTAACTGGCCTTAAGAAGGTTGTGGTAAGTGCAAACCTACCAGTCGAATGCTTGCTTGGCAATGACTTAGAGACTTCTGCTTGGGCAGAAGTGGAGCTCAGGACCCATGCAGAAATGCTGGGGATCCCTGCAGATGTGTTTGCTGTGACCAGGTCACAAGCTAAACTGTCTAAAACTGAACAGGCCTTGGATTCTGGAAGAATGGACCAAGTGCCTTCCAAGAGGAGGAGTAGTAGGGTTAAGGCAGTGCCTTCCCCCTTGGCTCAGGAGGAAGATCAGTCCCTTGAGGGGGATGATCTCAGCCCTGAAGAAGGAACTGTCCCAGAGGAACTTGAGCCTGACCAGGTTGAGTTCTTGGGGACAGGGGGACCTTCTAGGGCAGATCTGAGCCAGGAGCAGCAGAGCTGCCCCTCCCTTGAACCCCTCAGACAGCAAGCTGCTGCTGAGGCTGCTGGGAAAGCTAGTGGTCCCCATACAGTGTATTGGGATGATGGACTCCTGTACTCAGAGAGTAGAGACCCCAAGCCTGGTGCTACCAGGAGGTTGGTAATACCTTTGAAGTTCAGGGGCTTCCTATTGACCCTAGCCCATGATATTCCCTTAGCAGGACACCTGGGCCAGAACAAGACTTGGGACAGAATTGTCCCTCACTTTCACTGGCCCCACATGTCTGAAGACAGTAAGGAGTTTTGTCGCTCCTGTGTAACCTGCCAAGCCAGTGGCAAAGCAGGTGGCACTACAAAGGCCCCCTGATACCACTACCTGTGGTGGGGGTGCCCTTTGAGAGGGTAGGGATTGACATTGTTGGTCCCATGGATCCCCAAACAGCATCTGGGCACAGATTTATACTGGTGGTAGTGGATCATGCCACCAGGTATCCAGAGGCTATACCCCTTAGGACCACTACAGCACCTGTGGTGGCAAGGGCCCTCCTGGGAATTTTCTCAAGAGTGGGCTTTCCTAAGGAGGTGGTATCAGACAGGGGTGCAAACTTCATGTCTGGGTACTTAAAGGCAATGTGGAAGGAGTGTGGAGTTACTTATAAGTTCACCACACCCTATCACCCACAATGCAATGGTTTAGTTGAGAGATTCAACAAAACCTTGAAGGGCATGATTAAAGGGCTCCCAGAAAAGCTTAGGCGTAGATGGGACATACTCTTGCCCTGCCTTTTATTCGCATATAGGGAGGTGCCTCAGAAGGGGGTTGGTTACAGCCCTTTTGAACTTCTGTTTGGCCACCCTGTGAGGGGTCCACTGTGCTTGGTGAAGGAAGGATGGGAGTTACCTCTCAAGCCCCCAAAGCAAGATATAGTGGACTATGTACTTGGTCTCCGCTCCAGGATGGCTGAGTACATGAAAAAGGCAACCAAAAACCTTGAGGCTAGCCAGGAACTTCAAAAGGCCTGGCATGACCAAAAGGCTGTCCTAACTGTTTACCAGCCAGGACAGAAGGTGTGGGTGTTGGAGCCAGTGGCCCCAGCAGCTCTCCAAGACAAATGGAGTGGACCCCACACTATTGTTGAGCAGAAGGGTGAGGTCACTTACTTAGTAGACCTGGGAACACCCAGGAGTCCCCACAGGGTTCTCCATGTCAACAGACTTAAGCCATATGTGGACAGGGCAGACATGGGCTTGCTCATGGCTACTGATGAAGGGCAGGAGGAAGAGAGTGACCCACTCCCTGACCTGCTCTCACAGAACCCTGACGATGGGTCAGTTGATGGTGTAGCCTTGGCAGGCAGCCTCACTACCCAGCAACAAACTGATTGCAGGCAAGTCCTCAATCAGTTTAGACATATGTTTTCTCTGACACCCAGTCAGACCACCTGGTGCACTCATGAAGTGGACACTGGGGACAGTCTGCCTATTAAAAACAAGATTTATAGGCCACCTGACCATGTCAGGGACTGTATCAGGACTGAAGTCCAGAAGATGTTGGAATTGGGAGTGATTGAGCCCTCAGATAGCCCTTGGGCTAGTCCAGTAGTCCTAGTACCTAAACCTCACACCAGTGGTGGTAAAAGAGAGATGAGGTTTTGTGTAGACTACAGGGGCCTCAATGCAGTCACTAGGACTGATGCCCATCCAATACCCAGGGCGGATGAGCTCATAGATACTTTGGCCTCTGCCAAATATCTCAGCACATTTGACCTAACAGCTGGCTACTGGCAGATCAGACTAGCTGATGCTGCAAAGCCCAAAACCGCATTTTCAACCCCTAGTGGGCATTATCAATTTGTGGTGATGCCCTTTGGTCTGAAAATGCACCTGCCACTTTCCAGAGGTTGGTGAACACAGTTCTCACAGGACTGGAGGCCTATAGTGCAGCTTATCTAGATGATATTGCTGTCTTTAGCTCCACCTGGGAGGATCACCTGGTCCACCTCAGGAATGTTTTACAGGCCCTGCAAAAGGCAGGCCTGACTATCAAGGCCACTAAGTGCCAGATAGGGCAGAGTCAGGTTGTGTACCTGGGCCACCTTGTGGGTGGAGGCCAGGTTCAACCTTTGCAGAGCAAGATCCAGACCATCATGGACTGGACTGCTCCCACTACCCAGACTCAGGTGAGAGCCTTCTTAGGCCTGACTGGGTACTATAGGAGATTTGTCAAGGGGTATGGATCAATAGTGACACCCTTGAATGACTTAACTTCTAAGAAAATGCCCAAAAAGGTTCAGTGGACAGTTAGCTGTCAAAAGGCATTTGATGACCTCAAGCAGGCCATGTGCACTGCTCCAATTCTGCAGAGTCCTGATTACTCCAAGAA
Organism: Calotriton arnoldi; assembly: GCA_963921515.1. NCBI lineage: Eukaryota > Metazoa > Chordata > Amphibia > Caudata > Salamandridae > Calotriton > Calotriton arnoldi. The sequence continues at coordinate 59,050 of CAWUFW010021997.1, read as the reverse complement.
GTTCATTGTTCAAACTGATGCATCTGAATTGGGGGTAGGGGCTGTACTGTCACAATTGAATGAAGAAGGTCAGGATCAGCCAGTAGCTTTTATTAGCAGAAGGCTGACCCCTAGAGAGAAACGTTGGTCAGCCATAGAGAGGGAGGCCTTTGCTGTGGTCTGGGCTCTGAAGAAGCTGAGGCCATACTTGTTTGGTACACACTTCCTGGTTCAGACAGACCATAAGCCCCTCTTATGGCTAAAACAAATGAAGGGTGAAAACCCCAAACTGCTTAGGTGGTCCATTTCCCTACAGGGGATGGACTTTACAGTGGAACATAGGCCTGGGAGTAACCATGCGAATGCAGATGGACTCTCTAGGTATTTCCACTTAGAACATGAAGACTTAACTGGGCAAGGTTAGTTTAATGTCCCTACGTTTGGGGGGTTGTGTAGGAGAGTAGGATCTGCTTCACAGGGGTACCCCCACTTTTTGCTGATACTTCACTGGTTTTCGACATTAGTCTGGCTGGGGCCCTGCTATTCAGAACCCCAGCCTAGCTGTTTCCTCTTTAAAAGGGTCTCCATGTGCCTTAGGCACATCTCTGATTGGGATCTGGAGTGCCCTTGTAAGTCCCTAGTATATGGTATACTATGTACCAAGGGCATAGGTACCTCAGAGGCCTGCCAGGGGCTGCAGCATATATTATGCCACCCCTGGTAGGCCATCCAAACTGACACCACAGGTCTGCTACTGCAGCCTGGGTAAGGTGGTGCATGCACCCCTTGCTGTGGTATAGGTTACCTATATCACTAAATGCATACACACATATAAACCTATAAGTCACTCCTAAGGCAGGCCTTATCAATCCTAAAGGCAGAGTGCATGGTTTCTATGTGAGAGGGTGCCCCTGCATGAGCAGGGCCCCTCTGCAGCGTTCGGAGACCATCTCTGATGCTGTTTGTAGTGCAGCCTGACCATATACTCTTAAACGCATTATATCCTCGCGGTAAAATGCTAACTATGGAATGGCTGCACCAAAACATGTCGTGTTTGGTGTCAAACATCTTGGAATACTACCCCCCGCCAATTCTGGCGGCGGGGGTAGCATTCCACCCTTCTAGAGGGAAAGGCATGTTAACTCTGACGAGTCCGGTAACTTCTTTCCAGAGCCTGGCATCACAAAATGGATGCTACTGCCACAGACACGAGTCTGGCCTCCTGCTGCTGGACGAAACTCCGGCAGGGGAGGCCTGGACAATAGGTTTCCTGTCCCAGGGAGGTGTGACCACCTCCCCAGACAGGACAAAGTGTATTGGGGCTGGGCGGGAGCACTTTCGGGTGCTTTGAAGTCCTGCACTGGGGGCACATTTGGTGTCCCTGTGCATACCCCAGTTCAAACCGGATCAGGGGCTTGCAGCCCCTGCTTTGGCGCGAACTGGACAAAGGGAAAGGGGTGTAGCCACCCCTCTGCCCTGACCCACCCATAGGTGGGGCCACAGAGTAGTCCATCCCCTATTTTTGGAATAAAGGTAGGAACCCAGTCCTTAGGACTTTAGATTATACCTGGACGAAACTCTGACATGGAATCCTGGACCTTCGACGCTCTACGACAAGATTAGAGGACTGAAGAATCTCCCTTGGGGTCAAGGAGTGACTCCCCTGCTTGGCAGGCACCAAAGAAGCATCTGTCCGGTTCGCATCACTGAAGCTCCCGTCGGACGCCGAAGTCATCGCATCACCAGAGGTGGATTCTCAGACTTCCCCGAGGCTACCCTGAGTCCCCAGCAAAGCTGAGGCCCGTGGCTATCGTGGGTAACGTGAGACCGTGACCCCTGGACACCGAGCACACTTGCAAGTGCACCATCTTCTGGGTCTCCCAAGAAGTCGTGCTTTGGGCTCCGAGTAGCCCTAGCCTCCAGCACCACCTGCACCGAAGATCACTGGCCCCCACTCCACGAGTGTCCTGTAAGCCAGCTCCACGTGCGGCGTCACGAGGCTCCTTCGCGGTCGCTAGCCCGTTGGCTAGTAGCCCTTACCGAAGGCCAATCTTTTCTTTACTTGGCAGTCTGGTTGCTCCAGGCCTGCCCTCACTTACCCTTGCTGGGTGAGTTCCCCAGACCTTGCTGGTCTGCACCATCGACGATCTTCAGCTACATCGAGACTTGCCGTTGCCAAGGCTTGTTGGGTCCAATCTGGTCGCCGACACCGCAGCACTCGACAGACATCGTGTACCAGCCCGAATCCTGCTCCTGGTCGCCGACAACGCCTCCTGGACCTCGTGGCTGCAGAAACGAGACGACCGTCAACGCACCTGAAGCACTCGACATCGGTGGGCATCTGTCCATCGCCTCCCTGGTCACTGGCTAGTGACCCATTCTCTGTCCCCTCTGCTTTCAGGTTCTTCAGAACTCCGATCCACTCTTGGATCCACCCGGACACTTTTCTCCTGGTCGCCAGCAGCACTTTGCAGCAGATCGCCATAAGAACCGACGACGAAACCCGACCCCGAAAGGCACCTATGCACCCGGCTTCCCTGGGTGAGGTAACACGAGTACTCCGGTGCTCCCGTGGGTAGAGACTCTTCAAAGTCCTAGATCTCAAAGGGTTTTGTCCTAGTCCTCTTCTAAGTGTCCCTTTCCTCTATTTTCCCGATCCCGACTTTCTCCATAGAAGTTAACGGCGTATCGCGGTTGTGTATTTACACTGCACGCGTCTCCCGTGGGTCCCCTGTGTCACTACCTTGGGTGGTTCCTTGTGGTCCAAGCACTTCTAGAGGCTCTAGGCCTAGTGTCTAGTTCAGTCGTGGTTCGCATACCACTTTATTGGTATATGGTTTGGTACGCCCCTAGGGCCCAAACGTGTATTTGTGCTATTACTGTGATTTAAGATCTTATAACCTATGTACTTCGAACTCTAGCCTCATAAAGAGACTAGAGGGGTGTGTTTAGTAATAAATACATATATTTTGAATATATACCTGGTGTGGTGCTCTTTCATTTGGTCACTCAAGAGATTATAGACTGGTAAAACAAGCTGCTTTACATTCCTTCAAGACTTAGCCTGAAGGCTGCTCTCCACAGCTACCACTAGGATAGCTTTCAATAAGGTTGTCTTTAACCTACTTACCATAAGAGTCGATTTGGACTGGTGCAAGGTGCCCACTATAATTAGTGGACAGCATATGCCAGGCCAACTTCTCACAATATGAAAGATTGCTGCTATATCTTTCACTAGGCCCAACACCCTATGCAGTCATAGAGCGATGAAGAAGCAGCACAAAAGTGAGGTTTAAAGCATATTAAGAGAAGAATCAGTTATAATGCTACTTTGTATGAGTCTGTGGAAAGCTACACTTCAAGTATACCACATAATTTTCATTATCTGCTACAAATCTGAACAGCAATATGTCAAGTGTTAAGGTCTGCATGGTGTTGTAACTAAAGTATATCTCTACTTGCAAATGCATTCTGATACATATTGTGCATCTGAAGATGCTCAACATATAAAACACAAGTATACATTTATTTATATATTACTTTAATATATGATATTGCTACCAAAAGGCACAGAAATATGTATAAATGGTTTCCAAAATATGTTAAGACTTACAGCTAAGATATATGATGGGTGTGTCTCAGTGATTGCATGACTCCATGGGTAGTGCCTGGATGATTGTATTAGTGCAAGGGTAATGTCTGTATAATTGCAGGAGACATTGAATATGGATTAACTGAATGCATAACTGCAGACATAGAGATTGTGTGCATGGATAAGGGCATGAATAGACCCTGAATGCATAGATGAGTGTATTAGTAGTGCCTACATGAATGAATGAGTGCAACAGTAGTGTGTAGGTGTTTGTATGAGTGCAACAACACTAGCTGGGTAATTGCAGAAAAGGATGAATAGTAACTGGCTGATTACATGAGTGCATAAGTACTGCCTGAGTGATTTAATGTCTGCATCGGTAAATGGAAGGAGTGCACAAGTTGTGACTGAGAGCATGGATAACTGCATGGATAGTGCCTGAGTGATTACATGAGTACAGTGGTAGTGCCTATGAAATTAGAGGACTGCATGAGTACTACCTAAGTGATTGAAGAAGTTCATAGGTAATGCTTGGGTGATTGCATGAGTGCATGGCGAGTGCCTGGGTGATTGGAGGAGGGCATAGGTACTCTCTGAGTGATTGAAGAACTGCATAGGTAATACCTGGGTGATTGCATGAGTGCAAAGTTAATGACTGTGTGATTAGAGCAATGCACAGATGCTGCCTTGGTACATGGAGGAATGCATGAGTAGTGCCTGACTGATAGGAACAATGCATAGGTAGTACCTGGGTGATTGCATGAGTGCAAGGGTTGTGCATGGATCATTGGAGAACTTCATGGGTAGTGCTTGGGTGATTGCATGAGTGCAGGGGAAGTGGCTGAGTGCATCTGTACTGCCTGGGTGATTGGAGGAGTGCAGAGATAGTGCCTGAGTGATTGCAGAAGTGGAGGGGTAGTGCCTGACTGATTGAAGAACTGTATATATAGTGGCTTAGTGCATGGATGAGTGCATGGGTAGTGCCTGGGTCATTGCTTGCAGACTTACAGCTGATACGTATCTTCACATTGATGCTTTATATTTGACTACACCCAACATCCTGAGTAGTAGAAGAATAGTGAAATAGCAACACAAAAGTGTGGTTTATGACATGGTGTACACTTTTCTAGTACAGCTTCACCATTCTCTAACTGCTCTGGGTATTGGGCCTACCCAAATATAAAACATTACACCTCCACATAGCTCTGTTATAAATCTCACCATACATAAATGTGAAGTAGAAACATAACCATACTCACAAGACCATAAAGGCCTTAAAACTTGACAAAGTACACTTAACATTTCAAACACACACGTAGATTTATGCGGCATATTTCAAGTGAACTTTTACACAGACTCTTATAAAGTACCATAATCAATAATTCCTCTCCCAACATATCTTAAACATCACTTTTCTACTACTGCTGCTTCACTATTCTAGTACTAATCAAGTATTGAGCATAGCTAACAGCAAAGCAACCCTTCACTTATCTTTGTTGAAAGTCTCCCCATATTTCTAAAAGCATGTATGCATATATGTGTACCTTTTCCCAGTATCATAATATATAAAAGAAACATACAGATAAATCTATACCTGTATTTTATAAATCTAGCATCTTCAGATGCATAACACATATGAAAATACATCTGCAAGTACAGACATACCACAGACACAGAACCATATAGATCTTAAAACTTAAGAAGCAGCACTTCTCATTTCAAATAGACACCTAAAATAATGTGATATATTTCAACCATACCTTTCAACAGACTCATACAAAATACCCTAATCACTAATTCCTCTGCCAACATGTTTTAAACCACAGTTTTGAGCTGCAGCTTCACCATTCTGCAACTACTTATGCTATTGGACCTACACAAATACAAACTAGCAACCCTTCACAAGTCTCTGCTGTAAGTCTCACCATATTCCTAAAAGCATGCATATGTCTGTACCTTTTACAAGCAGCATCATATATACAAGTAATATACAGATAGATGTATACCTGTGTTTTATACATCTATCATCTTCAGAAGTATAATACGTACCATAATACATGTGCAAGTAGAGACATACCTCAGTCACAACACCATCAACAGCTCAAAACTTCAAAGACTACACTACAAATTTCAAACAGACACTGAAAATTATGCGGTATATATGAAATGTAGCTTTCCACACATCATACAAATTACTCTAATAAACAATATCTCTACAAACATATCTCAAACCTCACTTTTGTGCTGCTGCTTTACCATTCTACAACTACTTATAATGTTACACCTAGCCAAATACAAAGCAGGAACCCATCACATGTCTCTGCTAAAAGTCTCACCATATTCCTAAAATCATGCATGCATATGTCTGTACCACAACACTAACCACACATCAAAAGTTCACAGAACAAACTTCCAATTTCAAGCAAACACCCAAAATGATGTGGCATATTTCAACTGTACCTCTCTAGAGACTTAAAAAAGTAGCCTAATCACTAATACCTTATGTCAATATCTTTTAAACCACACTTTTATGCTGCATCTTCACCATTCAACTACTGCTCACAGTCTTGAGCCTACCACATAAAAAGCAACACCTCTATGTTATACATCATGCACCTTCAAATGTATAAGACATATGGAAATACTTATACAAGTAAAGACATACTTCAGACACAAGTCCATGCACACCTTAAAACTTGATAGACTGCACTTCCAATTTGAAAGTGACACTTAAAATTATGCGGTATACTACAAATGTACATATCCACACACTAAAACAAACTACCATAATCACTAATCCATCTTCCAATATACACATATTACTATACAGAATCTATTTCAAACAACATTTAACTACAATAAAACAAACTACAATACACATCTCTACATTTAATAATCTATTTCAAACATCACAGTTCTTGAATAATTTTTAAAGTTTAAAAATAAAGCTAATACATAATACACCTCACAAATTTATAACTCACCTTCCAAATTGATTTGTAGAATATGAAATATCACAAACTCATAAAAGATTTTCTTATGTACACAATCAATGTAATGCACCACTCTCAACAAGGTAAAACCAGTAATGGCAATCTTTCCCTCTCTTTTTCCACACAAATAAATGTAAGTAACCAATCACATTACTTCCTACATAATTTCAAATTCTAAAACACATTTCAATTGGTTAGACATATTAACCCTTACCAACTGACTTCTAAAAGTGCCCAAACTGGTTCTGGAATTTTTTGGAGTAGCGACTCCACCGTGCACCAATGCGATGGAGCCGCGAATCCATACGGGAGTTCAAAAATATATTACAAATAAAAATACCACTATTTTTTAAGAACACACCACTTCTAAAGATAGTACTGACTTGGAAAATTTTGCTTTAATAACATATCACTTATATATAAATTACAATTTCACATTTTAAGTCCACAGTTAAGTTTCAATCCTTCCCCCATTCTGCTTAATGCCAGTTTCCATAGTGACAGTTCATGGAACATTCAACTGAACTGACAGGTCACAAGTTCACCATATTTTCAAGTTCAGCACACAAGGTTACAAATGTAAACAGCAGGTGTGGTTGACGTTTAAAAAATATCACCTTATCCTATCTACTGTACCTTTCAAACATTTTCTACTAACCAATAAGAAACATGCTTTTTTAAAGAAAGTAATATGCACCCTATTTTTGAATGTACAATGTTCTTAAACAGCCAATCAATTCTCTACTTTTAAAAAACAGCATCTTGTCCACCATTTTAGATACCTCTCATTCTACCAACTGACTACCTCAGCTACAGACATCTTTTCATTATTTCCAGACATCCCTTCAAGATGCTTACAGTATGGATTGTTGGACACAGCTATGTTTTCTGGTGCAAAAGGTATGCTGAACGCAGAGGTATTGACAAAGACCTAGCTTTGCAAAATGTGGATATTAAATGGATTTCACAGAGAGGATTAAAGTGGCACCAATTGATGCCTTTCGTTAAAACATTTTTGCATCTCCAACACCCTGACCTCATGATTGTGCACTGTGGTGGCAATGACCTAGGCACATTGACTGGGGTAGGTCTGGAAATGCTAATGAAGTACACCTTTGCACGGTTGATGTTGCTTTTACCTCAAACTGTCTTTGTATAATCTAATATATGCCAAAGATAGAAATGGAAGTGGTCAAATCAATTCTGTCCACAGATTGAGAAAGCTAGAAAGAATGTCAATAAAGCTGTTTCTGCTTACCTCAGAGACCATAGGATGGGCTCCATCTATAAAAACAATCTACGTTTTGATATGGATGACATCTACAGAAGTGATGGAGTACACTTCACAGATCAAGGAAACAGAGTCTTTCTCAAAAACCTAAAGCTGTGCATCCGCACTTACATGTAGCTACAACAAACTCATAATGAAAGCAAGGGCTCTTTTTAGAGCCACCCTATAACACAATACTGAATCAAATTTTTTTTACACATACATATTTTTTTTATTTTTTGTGGATTCGTGCACCCGACGCAAACCTGCAAAAGCATGAATTCAATGTACTACAACACAATACACTTTTCAGGTTTAACTATTCATTTTTAATTTTATATATTTTTAACAACTCTATCAATTGTAATCTTGTCATTAACTTCAATCAATCAATCAATCAATCAATCAATCATGTCACTTATAAAGCGCACTACATACCTGCGAGGGTCTCAAGGCGCTGGGGGAAGAGGGGGATGGTGCTGCTACTGATCGAAGAGCCAGGTCTTGAGGAGTCTTCTGAAGGCCAGTAGGTCTTGGGTCTGTCGGAGGTTGGTGGGGAGGGTGTTCCAGGTCTTGGCGGCGAGGTGGGAGAAGGATCTGCCGCCGGCGGTCGTTTTCCGGATGCGGGGGACTGTGGCGAGGGCGAGGCTGGTCGAGCGGATCTGGCGGGTGGGGGTGTAGAAGCTGAGTCGTCTGTTGAGGTAGGCTGGTCCGGAGTTGTGGAGTGCTTTGTGTGCGTGGGTGAGGAGCTTGAAGGTTATCCTCTTGTTGACAGGGAGCCAGTGCAGGTCTCTCAGGTGGGGTGTGATGTGGCTGCATCAGGGGATGTCGAGGATAAGACGTGCAGAGGCGTTCTGGATGCGTTGCAGCCGTCTCAGGAGCTTAGCCGTCGTTCCTGCGTAGAGGGCGTTTCCGTAGTCCAGCCTGCTGGTGACGAGGGCCTGGGTGACTGTTTTTCTTGTTTCGGTGGGGATCCACTTGAAGATCCTGCGGAGCATTCGGAGGATGTTGAAACAGGATGAGGAAACGGCGTTGACCTGCTTAGTCATGGAGAGGGTGGGGTCGAGGTTGACCCCTAGGTTGCGTACGTGGTCGGTGGGTGGCGGGGCTGTTCCCAGTGATGTTGGCCACCAGGAGTCGTCCCAGGCTGAAGGGTTGGAACCAAGGATGAGGACCTCCGTCTTGTCCGAGTTCAGCTTCAGGCGGCTGGTCCTCATCCATTCGGCGACGGCCTTCATTCCTTCATGGAGGTGGGCTTTGGCGGTGTGAGGGTCTTTGGTGAGGGAGAGGATCAGCTGGGTGTCGTCGGCATAGGAGATGATGTTGAGGTTGTGCTGTTGGGCGACGTGGGCGAGGGGTGCCATGTAGATGTTGAACAGCGTTGGGCTGAGGGAGGAGCCTTGGGGTACGCCGCAGATGATCTTGGTGGCCTTGGATCGGAAGGGGGCGAGGCGGACGCTTTGTGTTCTGCCGGAAAGGAAGGATGTGGTCCAGTCCAGGGCCTTCTCTTGGATCCCGGCGTCGTGAAGGCGTGTTCGTAGTGTGTGGTGGCAGACCGTGTCGAAGGCGGCTGATAGGTCCAGGAGGATGAGGGCTGCTGTTTCTCCGTTGTCTAGCAGGGTCCTGATGTCTTCGGTGGCAGCGATGAGGGCGGTTTCGGTGCTGTGGTTGCTGCGGAAGCCGGACTGGGAAGGGTCCAGGATGTTGTTCTCCTCGAGGTAGCGGGTCAGTTGTTTGTTGACGATTTTCTCGGTGACCTTCGCGGGGAACGGGAGCAGAGAGATGGGTCGAAAGTTCTTGAGGTCCTTGGGGTCTGCCTTGGGTTTCTTGAGTAAGGCGGTGATCTCGGCGTGCTTCCAGCTTTCCGGGAAGGTTGCTGTCTCGAAGGAGATGTTGATTATTTTCCGGAGATGGGGCGCGATGGCTGTACTGGCTTTGTTGAAGATGTGGTGAGGGCACGGGTCTAGCGGTGAACCGGAGTGGATGGTGTTCATGATCTCGCTGGTGTCCTCGTCGTTGATGTTGGTCCAGGAGAGCAGGCGGTTGGTGGTTGTGGGGGCAGTGGTCTCGGTGGTTGCCGGGGCGGTCGTGGTGTTGAAGCTGTCGTGGATGTCGGTGATTTTGCGGTGGAAGAAGGTGGCCAGTGAGTCGCACAGGTCTCGCGACGGCTGGATGTCGTTGGTGTTGGAGCTGGGGTTGGAGAGTTCCTTCACGATGTTGAAGAGCTCTTTGCTGTTGTGTGCGTTGTTGTCTAGGCGGTCTTTGAGTGAGGCCCTTTTGGCGGATCTGATGAGGTGATGGTGACTGCGGGTGGCGCTCTTGTGGGCGGCGTAGCTGTCCCCTGTCCGTTCGTGGAGCCAGATCTTCTCCAGTTTTCGGCATGTTCGTTTGGAGGCCTGGAGGTCTTCGGTGAACCAGGTGGCTTTCTTGCTGGTGTGGCTGTTGGGCAGATTCTTGAGCGGGGCGAGGGTGTTGGCGCAGTCGTCGATCCACTGTCTGAGGTTGCGGGCGGCGGTGTCGGGGTCGGAGGGTTCGGCGGGTGGGCTCAGGGCGAGGGTTGTGGTTAGCTGGTCTTCCGTGACTCTGCTCCAGCAGTGGCGAGGCATTTGTTCGGTGCGGTGGTGCGTGGTGGGCTTCCTGTAGGTGAAGTGGATGCAGTGGTGGTCAGTCCAGTGGGGTTCGGAGGTGTGGTTGAAGGAGACGTGTGGGCTTGCGGAAAAGATGGAGTCGAGCGTGTGGCCGGCGGCGTGGGTGGGTGTAGTCACGAGCTGTCTGAGTCCGAGGGTGGCGAGGTTGTCGATCAGGGTGGTGGAGTTGGTGTCCTTGTTGTTCTCGAGGTGGAAGTTCAGGTCCCCGAGGAGGATGTAGTCCGTGGAGGCGATGGCGTGTGTGCTGACGAAGTCAGCGATGGAATCGCTGAACTGTGGTCGGGGTCCGGGGGTCTGTAGATGAGGGTTCCTCTGAGGGTGGTGTTGGGATCGGTGTGGATCTGGAAGTGCATGTGTTCGGCGGTGCTGAGGGTGTCGTCGGTGTTGGTTGAGACTCTGAGGGTGTTCCTGTGGACGATGGCGATGCCTCCTCCGACTCCGTTGGTGCGGTCCCTGCGGGTGATCTTGTATCCGTCCGGGATGGCAATGGCGATGTCGGGGGCTGAAGCGGGATTCAGCCAGGTCTCCGTCAGGAATGCGACGTCTGGGGAGGTTGAGTCGAGAAGGTCCCAGAGTTCGATGGCGTGTTTGCGGGCGGAGCGGGTGTTGAGGAGGATGCATCTGAGGTAGTTGGGTTCTTTCCTGGGCGGTGGTTTGGCGGGGCGGGTGCTGGCGAAGCTGCAGTTCCGGCAGGTGAAGGGCCCTCGGGTGCGCTTCGGGGTGGCCTGGTAGCAGGCGTGATCTTTTCCAGGGTTGAGTGCGTGGAGGGTGCTGGCGTCGTATCGGCGTCTGTTGATGTGGCGGGCGCGGGGGATGCCCGGACCAGGGGGTCTGGCGCTGGGCGCGGTCACGGCGCGGACGGGCGCAGACGGGCTTGCCTTAGGCGCGCCTTCGGCGCGCCAGCGGCACGCCAGCGGCGCGGCCGCACAGCGGCCGCCATAAATGGGGAGGTGGGAGGGAGGAGCAGGGAATGGGGCAGCGAATGGGCAGTGAGGGGGCGGGGCCGCAGGGCGCAGCGGCGGGAAACAGGCACAGAAGGGAAAACGAGCACAATCAGGGCATCAAGGGGGCACAGAAAGGAAAAAAACTAGCACATTCAGGGGCAGCAAGGGGGCACAGAAAGGAAAAAGCGAGCACAATCAGGGGCAGCAAGGGGCACAGAAAGGAAAAAAAAACGAGCACAATCAGGGGCAGCAAGGGGGCACAGAAAGGAAAAAACAAGCACAATCAGGGGCAGCAAGGGGGCACAGAAAGGAAAAATGAGCACAATCAGGGGCAGCAAGGGGGCACAGAAAGGAAAAAACTAGCACAATCATGGGCAGCAAGGGGGCACAGAAAGGAAAAACGAGCACAATCAGGGGCAGCAAGGGGGTACAGAAAGGAAAAACGAGCACAATCAGGGGCAGCAAGGGGGCACAGAAAGGAAAACGAGCACAATCAGGGGCAGCAAGGGGGGCACAGAAAGGAAAAAACGAGCACAATCAGGGGCAGCAAGGGGGCACAGAAAGGAAAAACGAGCACAATCAGGGGCAGCAAGGGGGCACAGAAAGGAAAAACGAGAGCACAATCAGGGGCAGCAAGGGGGCACAGAAAGGAAAAACGAGCACAATCAGGGGCAGCAAGGGGGCACAGAAAGGAAAAACGAGCACAATCAGGGGCAGCAAGGGGGCACAGAAAGGAAAACGAGCACAATCAGGGGCAGCAAGGGGGGCACAGAAAGGGAAAAAACGAGCACAATCAGGGGCAGCAAGGGGGCACAGAAAGGAAAACGAGCACAATCAGGGGCAGCAAGGGGGCACAGAAAGGAAAAACAGAGCACAATCAGGGGCAGCAGGGGGCACAGAAAGGAAAACGAGCACAATCAGGGGCAGCAAGGGGGGCACAGAAGGAAAACGAGCACAATCAGGGGCAGCAAGGGGGCACAGAAAGGAAAAACGAGCACAATCAGGGGCAGCAAGGGGGGCACAGAAAGGAAAAAACGAGCACAATCAAGGGCAGCAAGGGGGGCACAGAAAGGAAAAAAACTAGCACAATCAGGGGCAGCAAGGGGGGCACAGAAAGGAAAAAATGAGCACAATCAGGGGCAGCAAGGGGGCACAGAAAGGAAAAACGAGCACAATCAGGGGCAGCAGCAGGGCACACAGATGGAGCTGTGTGGTGGGAGCGACCTACCAGTCAAGGTCAGGGGTCGCTCTCTTCACCACGCAGCGGCCGCCATAAATGGGGAGGTGGGAGGGAGGAGCAGGGAATGGGGCAGCAAATGGGCAGTGAGGGGGCGGGGCCGCAGGCGCAGCGGCGGGAAACAGGCACAGAAGGGAAAACGAGCACAATCAGGGCATCAAGGGGGCACAGAAAGGAAAAAAACGAGCACGATGAGGGGCAGCAGGGGGCACAGAAAGGAAAAACGAGCACAATCAGGGGCAGCAAGGGGGGCACAGAAAGGAAAAAACGAGCACAATCAGGGGCAGCAAGGGGGCACAGAAAGGAAAAACGAGCACAATCAGGGGCAGCAAGGGGGCACAGAAAGGAAAAAACGAGCACAATCAGGGGCAGCAAGGGGGCACAGAAAGGAAAAACGAGCACAATCAGGGGCAGCAAGGGGGGCACAGAAAGGAAAAAACGAGCACAATCAGGGGCAGCAAGGGGGCACAGAAAGGAAAAACGAGCACAATCAGGGGCAGCAAGGGGGGCACAGAAAGGAAAAACGAGCACAATCAGGGGCAGCAAGGGGGCACAGAAAGGAAAACGAGCACAATCAGGGGCAGCAAGGGGGCACAGAAGGAAAAAACGAGCACAATCAGGGGCAGCAAGGGGGCACAGAAAGGAAAAACGAGCACAATCAGGGGCAGCAAGGGGGGCACAGAAAGGAAAAAACGAGCACAATCAAGGGCAGCAAGGGGGGCACAGAAAGGAAAAAACGAGCACAATCAGGGGCAGCAAGGGGGGCACAGAAAGGAAAAAATGAGCACAATCAGGGGCAGCAAGGGGGCACAGAAAGGAAAAACGAGCACAATCAGGGGCAGCAGCAGGGCACACAGACGGAGCTGTGTGGTGGGGGAGCGACCTACCAGTCAAGGTCAGGGGTCGCTCTCTTCACCACGCAGCGGCCGCCATAAATGGGGAGGTGGGAGGGAGGAGCAGGGAATGGGGCAGCAAATGGGCAGTGAGGGGGCGGGGCCGCAGGGGCGCAGCGGCGGGAAACAGGCACAGAAGGGAAAACGAGCACAATCAGGGCATCAAGGGGGCACAGAAAGGAAAAAAACGAGCACGATGAGGGGCAGCAAGGGGGCACAGAAAGGAAAAACGAGCACAATCAGGGGCAGCAAGGGGGCACAGAAAGGAAAAACTAGCACAATCAGGGGCAGCAAGGGGCACAAAAAGGAAAACGAGCACAATCAGGGGCAGCAAGGGGGCACAGAAAGGAAAAAACGAGCACAATCAGGGGCAGCAAGGGGGCACAGAAAGGAAAAACGAGCACAATCAGGGGCAGCAAGGGGGGCACAGAAAGGAAAAACGAGCACAATCAGGGGCAGCAAGGGGGCACAGAAAGGAAAAACAAGCACAATCAGGGGCAGCAAGGGGGCACAGAAAGGAAAAAACGAGCACAATCAGGGGCAGCAAGGGGGCACAGAAAGGAAAAACGAGCACAATCAGGGCAGCAAGGGGGCACAGAAGGAAAAACGAGCACAATCAGGGGCAGCAAGGGGGCACAGAAAGGAAAAACGAGCACAATCAGGGGCAGCAAGGGGGGCACAGATAGGAAAAAAACGAGCACAATCAGAGGCAGCAAGGGGGGCACAGAAAGGAAAAAAACGAGCACAATCTGGGGCAGCAAGGGGGCACAGAAAGGAAAAAACGAGCACAATCAGGGGCAGCAAGGGGGCACAGAAAGGAAAAACGAGCACAATCAGGGGCAGCAGCAGGGCACACAGACGGAGCTGTACCTCTTTAAAACAACTTCACAAATACAACACTACCTTCTAAATTATATACTACTAAATTATTTATTTGAGGTGAATTCGCGAATCCAACGTGATGTTACATGGGGGGGCGCGCTGAGAGCTGCGTTGGGGTCGCGACTCTAAAATAAAAAGAAAAAAAAAACACCCCACTTCCATTATTCGGTATTCGCCCAGGGGACCTCATCCCCCAGGGCATTACCTCTCTTCAAAATTTTTTTTTTCAATTTTCGAGGGGGGCCGCATAGCCCCCCTCCTAAGGCCAATAATGGCCCCGGGGACCCCATCCCCAGGGCATTGCCTCTTTTTTATATGGGATTTTTAACAAAAAAGTAAGGTAGGGGGGCCTCGTGGTCCCCCTTCCCAGGGCCACTTTTGGCCCTGGGTACAACATCCCCCGGGGTCTGGCCTCAACGTTGGGGACCGTGGGGGGAGCCCCAATGCCCCCGCGGTCCCAGCCTTCTCCTCATCTCCTGCGGGAGCCGGCATTGCTTTTGGGCAAGGGGAGCTGCTAACATGCAGCTCCCCTTGTCCAAAAGCAATTCTGCTTTGCTTCTTGGAAGCGAGCGCAGGTTTCCTGCTCTCGCTTCCAAGAAGTAAAGCAGTGTTTGCTTTGGCAGGGCGGGAGCCGTTATTCTGCCCTGCTGTAGCAAACTGCAATGTCCCTGGGGTAGGCAACCCGGGAAATTGCTGGAGATGGCCCTGAAGGGGGGCCACGCAGCCCCCTTCCCAACATAAAACATAGCCACGGGGAGGTGGTGGTCTTCAGGGCTTGGGGGCCTGCGAGGCCCCCCACCCATAATTAATTAAGCCCCGATGAGGTGGCGGTTCCTGGGGCTGCGGGGGGCTGCGTGCCCCCCATGTAATCAAGATCACCCCGGGGAGGTGGCAGTCCCCAGGGCTGCGGGGCCCTCAGCAGGGCCCCCACATAAATTTTACAAATACCCCCGGGACCTGGCCCACCCGTGGGCTCATTAAAACGAAGCACAGGAGACCGTGCTTCATTTTTTTAAATTTTCTCTGCGGGATTCACGCACCCAGCGTGACTTCTGCCCAAAAAATAAAAGAAAAATGCTTTTTTTGGCCCTGGGGGTCCCTGTGGGACCCTCTGACCAGCCCTAGGGGGTCAGGGTGTTTCTACCCGCGTTTTGGGACCCCCATTTTTTCTCGGCCCTCGCTTGATGAATCTCCCCGAAACTGTCAAGACAGGAGTTGAGCTGAGTGACCCATTAGTTTGGAAAATTTCGCCAAGATTCGTCAAACGGCGCCAAAGATATTGGCTTTTTGAATAGAAACAATGTATATATATTCATTGAAAAAACCATAGGTTTCAGGGACCTTATAGTCAGGCTGACATTTCACTCATACAAAACCAGAGAAATTCGGCCGTTATAGTTAGCTGAGCTAACTATAACTCGTACCCCGCAATGCACTGCTGATGATGTCACATATTACATCACTCATGACATGGTCAGTGACATCACTCATGACATCACCGATGACATCTCAAATGACTTCACTGATGACATCATCCACGTGGTCATCTGATGCACCTCCTCACACCCTAATATAACCTTTGATACACCCACTCTAAAATACAGACTACCAATCTTGAAACCATCGACAGACCAATACCAGTTAGTACATACCCGCTCATTGATTCTTTCGTCTACACACACATCCACTCACTAACCCATACAGTCACTCATACACACAGTCATTCATCAATACAGCTACTGATATATCCACTCATACACCCATACAGACCCTCACATGCCGCCACTCACCCAAAGAGTTACTCAAACACCTAGTCAGTCACCCAAAGAATCAATCACACTGCCATTTACTCACCTATACAGTTATACACCTACAGCACCTCACTTATTCATACAGATGATACCATATTCTTACTCTCTTCTACAATCACTGACATATGCACAAACTTATCCATGCAGACACTGTCACAATCACTCACTGTCACATACAGTCACTTATATACTCCAACACTCACAAATACTGCCTTTCACATATGTAGTTACTTACACATATACCACTGAGACATCCATTCACTCACCAAAACAGTAATACGCACAATTGCTCACCCATACAGCCCCTAACACATGCATTCATGAACCCATACACCCAGTAAATTACCCACTCACACATCCATGCAGGGAGTCACACACCCCCCACACACCCACACAGACACTCAGGCACCCATACAGGTAATCAGACAACCAATCATTAACGCATATAGACACTCATGTAGCTACTCACCAACCCATGCAGCCACTTACACACTAACTGACAGACTGATACAGACATTCACACAGATTAGTCATTCACCCATGCATTCACTAAGATGCGTTTAATCACTCACTTATACAGTCAGTCACACACCCACTAAATCATCCATTCAGACACTCATACACCCACTCATTCTTCAATACACCATGGCATATATATATGACATTCGTCTACTTTTTAGAAACACTCATAGTCACTGGATGATGTCATCAGTGATGTCATCAGTGATGTCACTGACCAAGTCATGAGTGATGTAATATGTGACGTCATCAGCAGTGCATTGCGGGGCGCAAGTTATAGTTAGCTCAGCTAACTATAACGGCTGAATTTCTCTGGTTTTGTACGAGTGAAATGTCAGCCTAAGTATAACGTCCCTGAAACCTGTGGTTTTTTTTGTGAATTTCTAAGGTTTTTAAATGCTAATCCCTACCTATAACGTCCCTGAAACCTGTGTTTTTTTCAGTGAATTTCTAAGGTTTTTTAAATGCTAATCCCTAACTATAATGTCCCTGACACCTGTGGTTTTTTCAGTGAATTTCTAAGGTTTTTTAAATGCTAATTTCTAACTATGCCTACATAGGTAGGACAGGTGCAGAAAGAGGAAGAAAGGCGCAGAAAGAAGCAAGAGAAGTGGAGAAAGAGGCAAGAGAGGTACAGAAAGAGGAAGAAAGGTGCAGAAAGAAGCAAGAGAAATGCAGAAAGAGGCAACAGAAGTCCAGAAAGAGGAAGAAAGGTGCAGAAAGAAGCAAGAGATGTGCAGAAAGAACCAACAGAGGTGCAGAAAGACGACTACTTTGACTGTACATTACTACAGACTCATACAAAGTACCCTAATCACTAATCCTTCTGCGAAGATGTCTTAAACCTCACTTTTCTCTTGGAAGTTCACTATTAATCGACTGCTCAGAATGTTAGGCCTACCAAATATAAAACCGCAATCCTAAGCATATCACTGTTGTAAGTCTGACCAAGTTTGTGAACGTATGCATGCGTGTCTATGCTTTTACATAGTGACATGTTAAACGAGTAAGTGCCTTCTGTGAATACCAAAATGAGTAAGTTACACAAAATGAGTAAGTTACTCAAAATGAGTAAGTAAGTGCCTTCTGTGAATACCAAAATGGTAGTAAGTTTAGGATTTTGTCTTAAGTTAGTTCTGTGAATCGGGCCCAAGGGTTTTTTTGTTCAAATCTGCAGATTATGCAGCAGATGATGGATTATGTGGCAAATGTGGAAAATGTATAATAGTGAGAAAATTGGTGCAGCCAAACAGTCGCATAATTCCAGTGGCCCTGCTCATACTTCTGACTTCTGACTCTTGTTGCAGAGTAATAATGGGACAAAGGGACGCCGCCTGTGAGCAACAAGACTGAACAACCAGTTTGGTCATTATCTTTTACAACGAGTGACTACAGACATGCCGGAATACCATCTGGATTAAGGGAACCATCTGGTAAATACCTGTAGACATAGTTTAACCTATATAAATAGCATTGAACATACGAGTAGAAGTCTCTTACCAATCTCTTCCGTTTGCTTCCCCAGAAATATTGGTGACTTGATAGAAAATCTTCTGTTTAAAAACATTTAGAGGCTTCAACCCATAATGTGATATTGGAGGACTTCTCATAGGAAGACAAGATACAGCTGCATTGAGAACTCCATATATGGAAACTAATATAATGAAAAGTCTTACATACTAAGACTACATGATTAGCTAGTGCAATAACAGTCCTTACCTTTATCATCTCACATGTGTAGATCCCAGAAATATATATCCTGAGAAAGGCACTGACTACATGGGTGTCATTTTTATCTTCCAACACTCCGGCTGGAGTGCAGTATTGTAGCCTCACTGGATCAGTGTTAACAGGTACTCAGACGATCAGCATTAATCTCTAAGGGATAGGAGGTGATTATGATCTTTTTTCTCTTCTTTCTATCACACATATGACCTGGCCTCTATATTCTGGTGTGATCACTAGACTTTGAATGGGTGATGGTGGCACTGAGAGAGCGTGGTTAGCAGGCTACTGAAATGGTATAAATCGATCATCAGAAGATGAAGCATATCTCCCTTGTCCTTTCTGTCTGGTGAGTAGCGGACAGGACTTGATTTGACATTTTAGCATAATTTCTTCTTTTTTGTTCTATTCATGTGTGAAATGTGATCACGTTTTCAAGTTTTTTAAAATACTGGTGACGGTTCTTTTGACACAATTGGGTGGAGAAGTATTCACGGTCAAAGTGTATATATATGGAGCAATGAAAGAGAGCTCCTGGGTCAATGAAATGATGAAATCTTTTTTCTACTCATATCTTGCGTTTTTAGATCCCCTACTTTCCACCCGTACTAAAATCCCGAACTAAAGATCCTGATGAAGATGGAGATTATTTGTTATGTCCATTGAAATGTACGTCGACCAGATAGTGCGACACCCCAGGTGTCAGCACAGCAATTGAGGGTTGATGTTTTCACCCCGTTTGTTTTCCATCTGTGCATGCAGTGTTGTACTGTGGCGGGTATGAATGTGTGTAGTATGTGTCAGTGATATGATTGTTGGTTATGTGAATGAGGTGTGAGCTTGGGGAAATTGTTTTCTTTGTGGAAAGTGGCTTTAGTCCATATAGATGAAATGTTAATGAGATTTTGTATATATATATGACATACCGATCATTATTGTTACAGGAAAGAGTCTAATCACATTTGTATACACAATTGGTGATGAGAAGTAATGCTCAGATGAAATGTCATAATGAGAATCATGGTTTTTGAATAATTTGTTTTTAAATTAAATGAAAAATAAAAATAATTAAATATGAAATACTAATTCATGTGTGGAGAAACATTGTGCAATAGCAAATGACCCGTTTGTATGCTAATGTTAGCTAGAATCAAAGAAATATAGGTCGAGTGGGAGGTTATTTATTATTTAACAAGGAAGACTAAACCTGAGGTTACCACTCCACAACACAGACTACCATACCACATAATTAATCTCCATAACACATAATCCCACTCTACATAATTCATACACACTAAATACCACATACTTTCTATCCACATAATTTCACTGCACAACATACCACATCATTTCACTACAACCAACATACATCCACTCAACTCCAAAAAAACATTAGTAAAAAACTTTTACATTTGCAACGCCAATATCTCTAACTCTCGCAAATGCGAGACCTATTACATTGCAAATGCTTCTTTAACTGGTAGTCGCGTTTGCAGAGTGGTGGAGAAAGGGGGCTGGGCCTCCGACCAGCGCTCAGGAATTCCGCTGCGTAGGACTAACAGGAGGTACCAGGAAGGCTACTTGGCCCCCTAAGTCCCTCAGGAGTAAAGTGGACTTCATCCCCCAACCAGTACTGTGCCAGGAGGCGCATTTGCAGAGTGGTGGAGAAAGGTGAGCATGGCCTCCGAAGACCTCTTAGCAATCCTACTTGGTGAGACTTACTGGAGGTAACAGGAGGGGTAGTTGGCCCCCAAGGTCAACTTTGGGGGCCAAATACCCCTCCTATTACCTCCAATAAGTCCCACACAGCAGGATTGCTAAGTTCTCATAGCAGGCCACGCCCCTTTTCCCATCACTTTGCAAACGCACTGCCTGGCATGCTCTTGGATGGGGATTAAAGTACCATTCGCTGCTGGGGGTCCTTAGGGGCCAACTAGACTACCTGATACCTCCAGTATGCCCCAGATAGTGGGATTGCTGACAGGTGGACACAGGCCATGCCCCCTTTCTCCACGACTCTGCAAACACACCTCCTGGTGCATTCTGGGTTAGGGTTTAAGTCCCCTTGAATCTTGAGGGTCCCTGGGGGCCAACTAGCCCACCAGGTACCTCCAGTAATCCCCACAAAGGTAGATTGCTGAGAGTGGTCTGAGGCCACGCCCCCTTTTTACACCACTCTGCAAACGCGCCTCCTGGTGCACTGCTGGTGGGGCAATGAGGTCCTCTTGTGCCCTGAGGACCTCAGGACTAAAGTGGACTTCATCCACCGAGCAGCAGTGCGCCAAGAGGCGCGTTTGCAGATTGGTGTAAAAAGTGGGCGTGGCCTTGGACCACTCAGCAATCCATCTGTGTGGGGCTTACTGGAGGTACCTGGTGGGCTAGTTGGCCTCCAGGGACCTTCAGGATTCAAGGGGACTTAATCTCCCAACTTAGAATGCACCAGGAGGCATGTTTTCAGAGTGGTGCAGGGAGGGGGCGGGGCCTCTGGCGAGATGCCGGCTTTTCTTTTTTTTTTGTTAGAAGGGGGCTGTAAGGCCCCCCTCCTCTTAATATTTTGTGGGCCCTGGGGACCCCATCCCTCAGGTACTGAGTCATTTAAAAAAAAATGCTTTGAGAAAAACAGGAAGGGGGACACGTGGCCCCCCTCCCAATGCAGATTTCGACCCCGGGGACCCCATCCCCGGGGCATTGCCTCTTTTTCAAGTTTTAATTTAAATAATATTACGGAAGGGGGGCCGCATGTCCCCCCTTCCATGGGCCACTTTTGGCCCCAGGGACCCCACTCCCCGGGGCCTGGCCTCATTTTTATATATATATTTTTTTAATTATGGGAGGGGGGCCGCGTGGCCCCCCTTCCCTGGGCCACTTCTGGCCCCGGGGACCCCATCCCCCGGGGCCTGGCCAGCCTTTATTTTTCATTTTACAGAGGGGGCCATGTGGCTCCCCTCCTGAGGCCAATTTTGGCCCGGGGGACCCCATCCCCAGGGGCCGGCCTTCCGTTTAAAAAAAAAAAAAATTAAAAGGGAGGGGGCCGAGTGGCTCCCGCCCCCGGACAACTTCTGGCCCTGGGGACCTTATCCCCCGGGGCCGGCCCTCACGTTGGGGACCGCGGGGGAGCCCCAATGCCCCCGCTGTCCCTGCCGGTCCCCCGCTCCTGAGGGTGCCGGCATTGCTTTTGAACAAGGTAAGCTGCTGACATGCAGCTCCCCTTGTGCAAAAGCAACCTGCTCTCGCTTCCACAAAGCAAAGCAGAAGTTTGCAATGACAGGAGGGAGCAGTGCTCCCACCCTACCATTGCAAACTGCAATGTCCCGGAGGTAGGCACCCCGGGACATTGCTGGAGCCAGCCCTGGGGGGTGGTGGTCCCCAGGGCCATCTAAGGCTCCAGGAGGCGGGCTGCGCGACCCCCCTACCTTCATATACAAAGTCCCAGGGAGGTAGTGGTCGCCGGGGGTCCACAACAGACCCCTAGCTTCCTTAAATTAGTGCCCCGGGGCATGTGGGGGGGCTCGAGCCCCCCACACTACTTTATTTAAAGCAAAGCCCCGGGGAGGTGGTGGTCCCAGGGGCTGCAGGGGGGCCACGTGCCCCCGCATTTGTTATTTAAAGCCCAGGGGAGGTGGCAGTCCCCGGGGCTGCGTGAGGGGGCAGGAGCCCCCCCATGCTTTTAAAAAAAATAATAATAAAGCCCCAAGGAGGTGGCGGTCCCCGGGGCTGCGAGATAAGTATTGCCCCGGGGAGGTGGCAGTCCCCAGGGCTGCGGGGGCCCCGCAGGTCCCACGCATAAACATACTGAAATGCCCCTGGGAGGTGGCCCACCCGGGGGCTCATGAAAACAAAGCACAATAGCCACGCTTCTTTTTTTTTTCAGCGGGATTCACGAATCCCGCTGAAATAAATTTGTTTTAAATGCTTTTTTGGGCCCTGACCAGGCCTAGGGGGTCAGGCTGTTTCTACCCTTCCTCCTTTTCTTTTTTCACCTTTTTTCTTGTAACTCAGTTCAGCCAAGTCATTTGAAGTGTTGGCAGCCGATCAGAATCAAGCTCGTGTTCGGTAGGGTTCACGGATCCACCGCGGTACCAGATATTGATATTTAAAAATTTTAATTTCTCAAGAACTACTGCACGAATTGACACCATTTAAAACAGAGGGTGCACTCTGGACCAAGAGCTACCTCTCTGCCAAATTTGGTGTAATTCCGTTCAGCAGGTCGGGCTGTAGCCACGACAAAAGTTCCAATGGAAATTAACATGGAGAAAACGTGTTTTGGGACCCCTCTTTTTTCTCAGCCCCCGCTTGACGAATCACCCTGAAGACAGGAGCTGACCGGAGCGGACCATTAGTTTTGAAAATTTTGCGAAGATTTGTCAAACGGCGCCAAAGATATTGGCAAATCAAAAAACGCTTTTCCTATGGAAATTAGGTCCTAACTATAACTACCTACTGGTGACCGCCAGTAGGTAATATATATATATATATATATATATATATATATATATATATATATATATATATATAATATCTACTGGCGGTCGCCAGTAGATAGTTATAGTTACAACCTATTATCCATAGGAAATCCGCGACATTCTATTTGAAATAACTCTCTTGCCGGTTGACGTATCTTCGCAAAATTTTCAAACTTTGTGGCCCGCTCCGGTCCGCTCCTACCCTGAAAGTCTCGGGGGATTCGTGAAGCGGGGGCCGAGAAAAAGGGGGTCCCAAAACGCGTTTTCCCCATGCAATTTTCCATAGGAAACTTAGACACGGCTACAGCCCGAACTGCTGAACGGAATTACACCAAATTTGGCAAAGAGGTAGTTCTTGGTTCAGAAAGAACCCTTTTGTTAAATGGTGTAAATCCGTTTAGTAGTTGCTGAGAAAATGAAAAGTAAAAAAGATAGATATATCTAGGGCCGCGGATCCTCCCGAGCACGAGCTTTATGTTAATTGGCTGTCAACTCTCCAAATCAGGAAGTGTTGGCAGCCATTTTGTCCCTCGGTAGAACCGAGGGACAGAAACAAGTGCGCAAAGCGTACAAAGGGGGCAGGGTAGAAACACCCTGACCCCCTAGGTCTGCTCAGGGGTCCCACAAGGACCCCTGGTCAAAAAAATTTTTTTTTTTTTAAAATCGGCAGGATGCGCTCAGGGAGCGCGAACCCTGCCGAAAAAAAAATCGAAGCACGGTCTCCCGCGCTTCGATGTTAGTGGCCCCGGGTGGGCCAAGTCCCGGGGGCATGCTGGGGGGGTTAATTTTATGTGTGGGGGCCTCTAAGGGCCCCCAAGCCCCGGGGACCACCACCCCCCGGGGCTTTATGTAGAATGGTGCGGGAGGGCTCTGAGCCCTCCCGCAGCCCCGGGGACCACCACCTCCCCGGGGCTTCTTTTTTTTAATTAAAAACCTGTGTGGGGGGCTCCAGCCCCCACACGCCCCGGGACCACCACCTCCCCGGGGCACTAAGAAAAATTACAATGGGGGTCCGTTTTGGACCCCCAGAGCCCCGGGGACCACCACTTCCCCGGGGCTGTGCACTGAATGGGAGGGGGGGCGCGCGGGCCCCCTCCTGGAGCCCTTGATGGCCCTGGGGACCACCCAGGAAACCTGCTCTCTCTTCCAATATCCAAAGCCGATTGCTTTTCCACATGGGGAGCAGCATGTTAGCTGCTCCCCATGTGTAAAAGCAATGCCGGCTCCCGTAGGACACGGGGAGCCGGCGGGACTGTGGGGGGATTGGGGACCCCCCCACAGTCCACAACGAGAGGGCCAGCCCCGGGGGATGGGGTCCCCGGGGCAAGTAGTGGCCCGGGAGGGGGGCCACGCGGCCCCCTCCCCAAAAAAAAAAAAAAAAGATCGGGCCCGCAGGCCCCGCCCCTTCCTTCACCACTCTGCAAACGCGCCCCTGGCGCGTTTGCAGAGGGGAACGAATTCCCCTTGAATACTGGGGTCCCTGGGGGCCAACTAGCCCACCAGGAACCTCCAGTATGCGCCAGGGGCTGCCTTGCAGAGAGGTGTACAGAGGCCACGCCCCTTTTACACCTCTCTGCAACGCAGCTCTATGGTGCTTTTTGGAGGTATATGGTGGGCTATTTGCACCCCAGGGACCCTCAGGATTCAAGGGAGTTAATCCCCCGACTTAAAACGCGCCACGGGCGCGTTTGCACAGTGGTGAAGGGAGGGGCGGGGCTTCAGGTGACATGTGTGCAAACAGGCCCCGTGGCGCGTTTTAAGATGGGGAATTAAATCCTCTTCAATCCTGAGGGTCCCTGGGGGCCAACTAGCCCAACAGGTACGTCCAGAAAGCGCCACAGAGCTGCGTTGCAGAGAGGTGTAAAAGGGGTGTGGCCTCTGTACATGTCTCTGCAACGCAGCCCCTGGCACATACTGGAGGTTCCTGGTGGGCTAGTTGGCCCGTAGGGACCCTCATGATTCAAGGGGACTTAATCCCCCAACTTAAAACGCACCACGGGGCGCGTTTGCACAGATGTCACCTCAGGCCCCGCCCCTCCCTTCACCATTGTGCAAATATTCCTCTAAAATCAGCCGAAATCCGAATTCCGATTTACTCACCGGTTATCAGGAGAGACCTCAGTGCTGCATCTTTCAGCCCAGTACTGATCCTCAAAAGTAATTTTAACCGTACTTACCGGTAACTTGAATTTCCTTCCATAGGATATCATTGACTGCTTTTTGCTGAAAAGTTTCTAAGTGTTGATTTTTGAAACATACAAATATTCCTCTAAAATCAGCCGAAATCCGAATTCAGATTTACTCACCTGTTATCAGGAGAGACCTCAGTGCTGCATCTTTCAGCCCAGTACTGGTCCTGAAAAGTAATTTTAACCGTACTTACCAGTAACTTGAATTTTCTTACATAGGCTAACATTGACTGGTTTCACTTGGAAATTCTTCTAAGTGTGGAGTTTTGGAACTTTAAAATATTCCTCTAAAATCAGCCGAAATACGAATTCCGATTTACTCACCTGCTATCAGGAGAGACCTCAGTGCTGCATCTTTCAGCCCAGTACTGGTCCTGAAAAGTAATTTTAACCGTACTTACCGGTAACTTGAATTTCCTTCATAGGCTAACATTGACTGGTTTCACTTGGAAATTCTTCTAAGTGTGGAGTTTTGGAACTTTAAAATATTCCTCTAAAATCAGCCGAAATACGAATTCCGATTTACTCACCTGTTATCAGGAGAGACCTCAGTGCTGCTTCTTTCAGCCCAGTACTGATCCTCAAAAGTAATTTTAACCGTACTTACCAGTAACTTGAATTTCCTTCATAGGCTAACATTGACTGGTTTCCCCAGGGACCCTCAGGATTGAAGGGGATTTAATCCCCCAACTTAAAACGCGCCACGGGGCGCGTTTGCACAGATGTCACCTGAAGCCCCGCCCCTCCCTTCACCACTGTGCAAACGCGCCCCGTGGCGCGTTTTAAGTCGGGGATTAACTCCCCTTGAATCCTGAGGGTCCCTGGGGGCCAACTAGCCCAACAGGTATATCCAAAAGCGCCACAGAGCTGCGTTGCAGAGAGGTGTAAAGAGGGCGTGGCCTCTGTACACCTCTCTGCAACGCAGCTCCCTGGCGCATACTGGAGGTTCCTGGTGGGCTAGTTGGCCCTCAGGGACCCCCAGTATTCAAGGGGATTCGTTCCCCCTCTGCAAACGCGCCAGGGGCGCGTTTGCAGAGTGGTGAAGGAAGGGGCGGGGCCTGTGGGCCCGATCGTTTTTTTTTGTTTTGTTTTTTTTGTCTCCTGAAGAGGGGCTGTGTGGCCCCCTTACTTTTTCCTGTTTTTGGGCCCTGGGGACCCCATCCCCCAGGGCCTTACCCCCTTTTTTTAATTAAATTTTTTTTTAAACGGGAGAGGGCCGCGTGGCCCCCTTCCCCTGGGCCTGTATTGGCCCCGGGGACCCCATCCCCCGGGCATGGCCTCTATTTTTATTTTTATTCTTTGGAGGGGGCTGCGTGGCCCCTCCTCTGGCCATTTAAGGCCCTGGGGACCCCATCCCCGGGGCCGGCCATACCCTTTTTTTTTTTTTTTTTTTTTTTTTAAACTTTGGGGAGGGGGCCACTACTTGCCCCGGGGACCCCATCCCCCGGGGCTGGCCCTCTCCGTTGGGGACTGTGGGGGGGTCCCCAATCCCCCCACAGTCCCGCCGGCTCCCGCGTCCCTTGGGAGCCGGCATTGCTTTTACACATGGGGAGCTGCTAAGATGCAGCTCCCCATGTGAAAGCAATCGGCTTTGAATATTGGAAGGAGAGCAGGTTTCCCTGCTCTCTCTTCCAATATCCAAAGCAGTTTGCTATGGCAGGACGGGAGCCGCGATGCTCCCGTCCTGCCATAGCAAACTACAGTGTCCCGGGGTAGGCACCCGGGACACTGCAGGAGCCGACCCTGGGGGTGGCGGTCCCCAGGGCCATCAAGGGCTTCCAGGAGGGGCCGCGCGGCCCCCTCCCTTAAATTGCACAGCCCCGGGGAGGTGGTGGTCCCCGGGGCTCTGGAGGTCCGTAACGGACCCCCATATTTAAATGTTTAGTGCCCCGGGAGGTGGCGGTCCCGGGCGTGTGGGGGCTGGAGCCCCCACACAGGGTTTTCAATTTTTTAAAAAGCCCCGGGAGGTGGTGGTCCCCGGGGCTGCGGGAGGGCTCAGAGCCCTCCCGCACCATTTTAAAAAAAAGCCCGGGGGGTGGTGGTCCCCGGGGCTTGGGGGCCCTTTGAGGCCCCCCACACATAAAATTAACCCCCCCCCACCATGCCCCCGGGACTTGGGCCACCCGGCAGGATTCGCGCACCCTGACCGCATCCTGCTGATTTAAAAAAAAAAAATATATATATTTTTTTGCCCAGAGAGTCCTTGTGGGACCCCCTGAGCAGACCTAGGGGGTCAGGGTGTTTCTACCCTGCCCCCTTTGTGCGCTTTGTGCACTTGTTTCTGTCCCTCGGTTCTACCGAGGGACAAAATGGCTGCCAACATTTCCTGAATCGGAATGTTGACAGCCAGCTGACAGCCAATTAACATGCAGCTCGTGATCGGGAGGGTACGCGGACCCTACTCGGCCATAGATATCACTATCTTTTTACTTTTGATTTTCTCAGCAACTACTGAACGGATTTACACCATTTAACAAAAAGGGTTCTTTCTGAACCAAGAACTACCTCTTTGCCAAATTTGGTGTAATTCCGTTCAGCAGTTCGGGCTGTAGCCGTGTCTAAAGTTTCCTATGGAAAATTGCATGGGGAAAACGCGCTTTGGGACCCCCTTTTTCTCGGCCCCCGCTGACGAATCCCCCGAGACTTTCAGGGTAGGAGCGGACCGGAGCGGGCCACAAAGTTTCAACATTTTGCGAAGATACGTCAACCGGCAAGAGAGTTATTTCAAATAGAATGTCGCGGATTTCCTATGGATAATAGGTTGTAACTATAACTATCTACTGGCGACCGCCAGTAGATAATATATATATATACATATATATGCATAGACGTCCCTTTAAACAGCGGTCAGAGCTCCTCACACCGCATCCACTCCGTCACGCATAGAAGGACACAGCACCACCAGGGAGGTAATTTATCAGATAGCTATAATTTATTTATACATAAGCAGCACCAAGGTGAAAATGGCCTACGCATTTCAGCCGTAGCCTTCGACAGGGCCATAGAAAGATATTGTAGAGTGTCCTCTTAAAGGGGCAGGAGCCCCTACCCACACTTCAACAAAAACTTTATTTACACAATTTAGACAAAGCCAGTTACATATATTCAATCACTGTAACTCAAAAACCCATCCACATAAGTTAAAGCAGCATTCCATTCATGCAAAAAATGACACCTATATAAATTTTATGTTAATTCATCTCCATAATATTTTTGTAAGGTTTCTGTACAAATCAAACCAAAAGAGAGAGATTGAAGAGTCATAGAGATAAGAAAAGAAACAGACAGAGATTGTTAAAGTA
The DNA here is from genome assembly GCA_963921515.1 of Calotriton arnoldi. Taxonomy (NCBI): domain Eukaryota; kingdom Metazoa; phylum Chordata; class Amphibia; order Caudata; family Salamandridae; genus Calotriton; species Calotriton arnoldi. Next base: position 30,600 of record CAWUFW010021997.1, on the reverse strand, counting down.
CCAATTTCTATAAAGAGCAAATAGAAATCATTCAACTTTCACAGATTTTTTAAATTTCCTGAACAATATTTTTTAAATATTTTCAATGTTCTCCTCACAATTCTAAATGTACAAATATTTATACCACAGTTGTTATTGCACTTTAAATTTTGAATTACACACAGCAAGGAGCACGCAAATAACTCCCTCTCTAATGTCACTATACGTTATCTAGGAGATATTTCAAATGATTCTGTTAAGTGACAACCCCCAATGTAAAAATATATGCTAACATAGAATGTCTTATTGCCCATTTCCAGAACAGCTGCCATTGAAGTTCCTAAAGTGCCTCGTACAATATCTTACTAAAGTGCATGGTGCTTAGGCCTCATTTAGACCTTAAATTCTGCTTCCCAAAGTAAAAACATTGCACCATACCCAGATCAAATTACCCCACAATTTAGCTGCTTTTAGAATTTGCTATGGTGCATTGTGTTTATTACCGAAAAAGCTGTTTCAACCTTATGCATAGCACAAGTCGCAATACCCAACTTTCAATGGTATATTATTGCACATCGCTCATATAATGATTAGTCATTGCACCCACTATGGGCCACAATTGTCCGATGTAGTTCGAGAAAGTGCTGTAAAAATAATAGCGCTATCCTTAAAAAGGTAGAGTAGTATCATATATCCACAAACTTTCTAAGGTCTTTTTAAAGTGCATCGGTGCAAAAGTAAGCAAAAGAGGTTGCAAACATCTCTGTCACAGAAAGAGTACTAAAGTAGTCACAAATTATCTGAACCAATTCTCTATCATCCTATAATGCACAAAGCTCATAAATAATAGAACATATTGCACCAATTTTTGTTGTGTTCCAATGTCAGCCTTAACTTCCCACCATCGGACAACAATAAAGTGCTATGTGCCATAGATTCCCAACAAGAGTTGGGAGTGGAAAAAAATGCAAGAAATGGCAGCATCTTAAATTCATCAAAGTGCAATGTGCAAAAGAAAAAGGGGGAGTAAACCAGGGGAATCCTATATAGGTAAAGATGTCATGCATGATACACATTTAAAAAATCTTTGCATTATACCAAAACTCCAAAAGACCGGCATATTGCCCAAAGAAACCTCACACTGCCATAATTTTCTCGTTTGGGTCAAGAAGACTCCTCTCCTATAGCCCCGGGTGACAAATCAACGAAGTCTTATTTCATCATAGCTTTATTGGAGAGCCTATCCTGTATCTCAAATTAACACTGTGCGAGGGGAGAAAAGGAAAAGGTAAAGGAGAAGGACAAAGGAAAAAGGGCAAGAACATGATTCCAGAACACATGATATCACATGTAGAGAACCCCAAGTTCAATCAAGATGTACTTGCAGCTCTGCATCCGTGTTTAGTCCCCATGGACTTTCTGTCCCCATGGAAAGTATTCATCTTGATTCAGCTCTTCGTAATTTGATCTCCCTGTCACCTCCTCTTGGGTTCACATATATCTGTTGGATTCCATAATAAAGAAATTTGCCAATATCTCCTTTGTGATGCTCCCAAATGTGTTTTGCAATGACGTATGTATAGTCTTTTTTTGTGTCCGCCCGAATATGCTGCAGTATTCGTAGCTTAAGTTTATTGATAGTACTCCCTACATACACCATGCCACATTCGCATTCCAGCGCATATACAACAAGTGTGCTTTCATAGTGGATGTGTTCTTTGATCTTTTATCCACCAATTTTACACCTGTTCTGTTATCTCCCCTTTGCATGCTTAATATATAAAACATATTTAATGTATTAATAGCCAATATATTAGTTTTAAATAATAAACTGCTACAAATACATTGTAGTAAAGTCGATATATATATTTTTTTTATACTATATTTTGGCATATTTTTGGTCGATATTCTTGTCAACGATATTTTTGACAAGATATTTTTGCATTTTGCATTACCTCACAATATTTTTGCTACCACCATTTTTTACACAATATTTTTCTGTCTCAAAATTAATGTTCACAATATTATGTCAGTGATCCTTGAAACCAGTTTGTGCCTCGTATGCGCACATCTTGTCTTTGTTCTCAATGCCTTCTGCCTTGCCAAGCCATGTGATTGTCGACCATTTTGTGAAACCAAACATGTGTGTGTGTATCAGTGTGTGCTTGTGTCTCATCATTGGTTAAATGTATTGATCATGTGATTTAATCCCACTATTATAAGCCTTCTGCTGGGAGCATAGCATGCGCAATGGCACTATAGGAGCCAACAAATGTGTTTGTTCATATTATCTTTTTATAGAGATTTCCTATCATTATATTGTGCTAGTGGCCTATATGCATTAGTCCTTGTAGTCCAAGGTTATCATTTTAAATTTGTTTCATTTAATTTTGACACACTTCCCTTGCTCTCACGGGATTCCAGTGACCTTTGAAGGACACTAGCCATTATTTCTCATTATTCAGAATTTTCTGGCGAATTCTTTGCCACATTTATGTAACCTTCTGTGTCAAAGGTATTATTTTTAACCAATGTAATCAATTTTGCCTGCCTCCCCCTGGCTTCCATATGGCTACTAAGATCCCAGGAGGAACACCAGAAATGCATTATATATGTAGTTTTTTGATATTTTTTAACCAACATATGTCCAGTTTAACAAAACAGTTGTGGGCCTCATTTATAAAGGAAGCCACGCAGTGTAGCACAGCACAGCAAGTCACCCTGCTGTGCTGCATTGCCTGACAGGGAAAGGGCATGAATGTGTCATATTTAAGGCAATATGATGCATTCCTGCCTTTTCCATTGCACTGGCACCCTTTTGGCAGTTTAGAGCCAGTGCAGACACCCTTGCACCATGGTGCAAGGGTGCCTGCGTTGCATGCAGGATTTGTTTTTGTGCAGAAAAGGACACCTTCCTGCACAAAACCAATCCTGAGCTGCATATTCCTCTTTCTATGTATGTTGCAGAATGTACCACACATAGAAAGAGGAAGTAACAAGGAGAAATAAAGATATTTTTCCCCATTACGCCTCACCTGAGGAGGCGTATCGTTTTGGCATATTCCCAGGTCTACCAATTCTGGTAAATCTAGGAATACTTCAAAAACCATGGGAGTTGTGGGAACACCCATGCAACTCCCATGAAATACCTTCCCAGGGCAAAGAAAAGCAGCGCAGCGATTTGTACTGTGTGCCTTACTCCAGATTTTGGAGCAACTCAGGGCTATGCAAAGTGTACTTTCGTGGCTTCATAAATCACATGTAAGGTTTGTATTGCTCTTGCACCATATTGCGTGGTGCAAGTGCGATGCAATCCGGCTCATAACTAGGTCACCGAAACTGGATCTAAAGTAAAAGAGTCTACTGTCCTTGGACCAGGCTCATGCTATGAGAAACAACTTTATAAAAGCACATTGAGGCACTCACATCCCAAAACAGCAATCATTCCCCTTTTACCCTTTACTTTGGAGTCAATATCAAAAAGAACTGTTATACTTCCTTACTGAGCTGTGTTCCCGTTTTTTCCCCAAAAGGTATTGTGTCTGTTTTATTTCTTTCCTTTGTATGTAAAGGGTTAATGACCAAACACTTAACAAAACTCATAAATTGTAAAAATCGACTAAAGACAATTTGCCAGCATGATGGCTTTCCACAGGGGTTGGTAATTGGGGATACTATTAAGGGTGAAAAAAGTAATATTCCCAAGGAAAGCGCAGGATCCTGGTCATTAGAAATGAAATAGGAGCAGGATTGTATTTCAAGTTGCAAAATATGAGTCCTTCTGGAGCATCCGCCAATTGAACATGAAATAGCACAATGCATGGTGCCCAGTCATGTGAACTCAAATTTGATTTAAAGTGTGATAATTTCAAGGACTATAGGGCCTAATAAACAAAAGTTGCTAATAGTCATACTTTCTGACTGGCTAAATCAGACGATTTTCAATATTTAAAAAGCATTTTTGTATGTAGTAAACACATTTACAGATTCGGAAAAGTGTTTTGAAATTGGAAAATGGGTTCATAAATGGCTTGTGAATCAATTTTGGAAGGGTCGTGATGAGGGCGTCCTTTCCAAATTGCAATTCGTAAAGGTTGCAAACTGTTAATCAGTTATAGACTTCCACATTTGGGTGCTAACTGATTATCAATGCCATCTAGATCAGGAGTAAATTATTTAATCCCAAATTTGATGGTTGAAGGAGCAAGTCAAGGATGTGATAGAGGTCTATATTGTCTACAACTCAACTCAGGAAACCACTCAGCAGGCCAGATACAGGCTGTGATGCAAATTGAGCAATTTTAACAGTCTTTTCTTGGGGTATATGCTTCAAAAAGTCACAGTTCTAAACATGATGGCATTAGGATCTGCCAAAGTTAGAAAAAAAAGGACACACTTAAGCGTACCAGAAGAACCAAGTTCACCAGAAACTGAAATAAATCCATAAGGATCGATTCAGAAAGATCTTTATGTAACTTACTCTTGTAGCACTACTAGCTTTGCACCTCGATTCCAGGAATAAGCCAGGAATACTACAAGAGTAATGTTATACCATCTCTTAGCAAAATCCTTCATTTGCAAAGACTTTAGCCTACGCAGGAAGGAGAGGCATTCGTTGTCTCTGAAATAAAGACATTTAACTTTAATGACAGAATGTGTGCAGTCATTTCAATTAGAATCTAGGGCCTAATTTCGATCTTGGTGGTCCTACCACCGGACCACCGTGACGGCGGTCCCAAAAACACCATTGAGTAGGTGATGTCCCACCTGCCGAATTTAGATCCATGCAGGTTCGGCTGCTGTCCGCGTCGATGGTGTCTTACCCACCGTGGTGGCGGCTCACATGCTGTTGATGCAGTGGACTCCTCGGCTGGCGATTGTTACTCCATCGCCGTCAGGGCGGTGGGATTGCGCCAAGCACATTTAGATCACACAGTTGAACTGGCAGTGTCCTGGTGACTGTTTCCAGATGGCAGGATGCCGTAACGGGGTGAGGTCTGAATGTACCATACCGGTGGCCAGTGGATGTTTGCAAAATACACACACCTGATGTTTGTTGGCTAATTGCCTTCACTTGCATACCACCCAATAAAATACACCCCACAGCAGACCATGATCTTTTGCCACTCCACAGCAGCACTAACCTGTAGACGGCGCAGAGGACACAGGAACCCATAGTATTTTCTCTCTCCGTTACTTGTTCCTTTAACCATTTTTTTCCTGGTCTGACCTAGTTATTTTTTTGGAATCAATATAATTTGGAGATGCCAGGGCAGAAAAACCCACGTTTTACAGAGGTGGAATTGTCAGTCATGGTAGATGAAAATCATCAGAGTAAAACCGCAATTGTTTGGAGCTCAAGTCCAATATACAACCATTGCACAGAAAAGGCAAATGTGGAGCAGAATAGTTAACAGAGTGAAAGCTGTAGCTAACAACATGTGCACACAGGAAGAAATAAAGGAAGCGGTGGAACTACCTGCGGAGGAAGGTCCATACTCTGGGCTACAAGCCCCATCTGCAAGCCAGGCAGGCTGGTGGTGCTTCTCCTAGGCTTCCTTTAACCTCTTCCATGCGTCACGGTGCTCGTGTGCGTCGGACGGCCAGGGGCCGTCCGAACTGCGTACGCGTCAAATTCAGCCGCGCCGGAATTTGCACCGCGTCGAATAGGTTAAATCTGCAGTACTGGCAGGAGAAGGTCTACAAGATTATGACCCCTGAAGGCATGATAGGAATCCTTGGTGGAGTGGAGTCTGGTAAGTTACACTACTCACTGTGTCACTAAACCGAATTCTCCTTTTTGCTTTTAATGTAGGTCCTGCCAATGTATTTCCCACCTTTTACAAACATATAAACCTACATATATTTGTAGCATATTTTCACGCGGTAGGAATGTGCTTTGTTGTGTTTAAGATTACAGCTCTCAATCTCCATCATATTCCACATGATACAATAATGCTTGTGTTTCTACACCAGATAACAAGGTTCACATATGTGTTTCCTTTTGTAAATGGTATCCCTCCTTTTACTGTATAGTATCACTAGGTATGTTCAATTTACAATTTAGCAAGTTATGGCAATGTGAACTTGAAATGACTACACCTACCATGATGCCTTCTTTCTGTTTTGTGAAAAGAAGTTTGCAATGTCATATTTGTTAGCTCTCTCTTTACCTTCATTTATCCACATCTGTCTAACTGACAGCTATTCATCAAGGCCTATGTGATGCTCTCTCATGAAATGTGTCTGGGGTCAAATGATCATGTCGTCCATTACCTGTTATAGAATTGAAATGTGTATATTAAGGGCCAGATGTACGACGCACAAAATAGAGCCTCACAAATTGTGAGTCTTTTGCGACTCGCAATTTGCGAGGCACTATTTTGCATGTTCAACAGTGTGTTTAACACTGTTTGAGATTCCCAATGGGGTCGCAAATTGCGAGGCTCATGAATATTAATGAGCCTCTCGCAATTTGCAAGCCCATTGGGAATGGCAGGCCCTCCCAGGTATGGTGGCCTGCTGGGCTCAGCACACCACCATGTCTGGGACTGCTTTTAAATAAAGCAGTTTTTTTTTTTTAATGCAGCCCGTTTTCCTTAAAGGAACACTGCAGCTGATTGTTGCCTCTACCTCCTGTGTCCCAAGAACCAGCACCACTATCTTGTGCCCCCAGTCCTGACTGGTGTTAAGCCACCACCAACTACCATCCAGTCAGGACCCAGTAAGAGTGTGTATGCAGGCTCAAGGGCACAGTGTATGGAGGTAGTGTACGTGAGAGCGAACCTGTGGGTTAGGACAGTGAGGCCACTGAGACTGTAATCACCCAGGCCACAATTGGACGCATCTTGGGAGCCAGCCAAAAGTCCCAAGACACAATGGGCCAGCTCATCACAGAGCTCTGGGAGATGAAGCAGCTGCAAAGGAAGCACAATCTCCTGATGGACCACCACAAATTTAGTCACCCTAACTGGGGTGCTGCAGGACATCCTCACCCATGTTTGCAGGGCGTTCTCTGCACACTCTACCACTTCCTGTGGCCCAACATCATCTTCCTCCAACCCAAGTACATCTCTGGCAGCAACAGAAAGGGAGGTCCTGTTACAGGAGGAACTACATGCAACCATCCGCTGCAACGGTTCCACCACAGGTGCATCGAAGGACGCACCTTTTCTCACCTCGCCGTTAAAGCCTGGAACACCTTCCCCCTGCACATACGCACCTCACCCTCACTCAACCTCTTCAAGAAAGGCCTTAAGAACTGGCTCTTCGGCTGAGACCGGCAGCACAGTGCCTGGATACCCCAAAGGGTGATAAGCAGCGCTTTACAAATACTTTTTGATTGATTGATCCGAATCGCAACAGCTGTGTATCCCACCCCTGCCCCCCGCCACGGCAGGAGACGTCTCCCAAACTATCAGCAGGGGGGAGAGGCCAGACCTCCACCACAAGTAAGAAACCTCCAGTGTGTTCTTAAAATTCACTCTGTGGACTATTTATGGACACATTTACCTTTTCTGATGGCAGGTGTACATTGGGAATTGGACTTCAAACAATTCTGGCCCCACAATGATAGGTTCATCTACCATGACCAACAAATCCATATTCTGTTTGGTAGTTTCTTTACACCCTCTTTCATTTGTTTTGGTTTTGGTCAATAAAACAGCAAAATACCAACATCAAAGTCTGTTGTTGCATTCCTTTACTCAATTTGCTGTCAGTTTACCTACTATCATACATTTTGTAATCTCAACCAATGCAATGTTTGCATATTCCAACAAGATCTCCCTGTAGGTAATGTGCCACTCATATGTCAGAAATGGTACAAACAAACCACAGATCAACCACTAGTGCTTTATTGTAATGTAACAAAGATTTGGTTGTCATAGTTTTCCAAAAACATTACAAGACATGCATAACTCAAATACCCAGTGCCATTTGCACATCTACAGTTACATACCTTGGCACCATGGAAGAAAGGGATAGATACTAAAACAGACAGTTTCAATAGGCAAACTAACATTGAATTAAGTCAACGGCAGGAGATAGAGTTACTGTCTCACAATATGAATCCCACATCTAATACACCAATAGACAAAAACATGGCAGTAGTCTATTTTGTGGCCACAGGATTATTCACAGACACTGTTCCAGTATCTGGTGGAATGTCACAACCAAGTAGCAGTGGTGTGCCACAGGAAGTTTGTCCTACAATGATGACTCATCACCAGCTACATACACTTTACACAAAATGAGAATTTAGCCAATGTGAAGGGAGATTACCATTATTTGCCTCCACCACATGTGGTTTGAAGTAATGATGGAAAACATCTTGCCTCAGTGCCAACAAACAACAGACAACGGGGCATATTATCAAGGGCCTTATCTCCGCTTTTTTGGCTTTAAAAGCCAAAAAAGCGGAGATAATCTTTTCGCCCTATTTACAAGGCGGTGCTAACATGCATTAGCGCATGTTAGCAGCTGTTTTCCCGACGCCTCGCTTTGCATCTCTAATGAGATGCAAAGTGGGTGTCACTGGGCGTACCTCACACAGAAAGACATGTAAAATATCGCTAAGTGCACATCGCAATATTTACAAGGCGGCCCACAGCATATTATAAGACGTTAGTTTTTGACAAAAACCGCGGTTTTCGCCAAAAACTAACTTCTGATAAAATGCTGACTTACCCTAGTTATTCTATGGCAGGTGGATCATAAGGCTAAGTGCACCTTGGCCTATTAACAACGTTTACGCCATCTATGGAGTAATTTCGCTGGATTTCCAGCGATATCCCCTCGATAAAGCCGCTATCGCTGGAATTTTCATCGCCTCGGTGATACGCGTTGTTAATAACGCTCTAACCGGGCGATAAATTCCAGCGATAGACGGCGATAAATAAAAAAGCGCTAAGCGCACTTTGCGATATTTATCGCCGTCTATTGATAATATGCCCCAACAAGTCTTATGGTGTCCTCAAATCTTCCATTCAATAAATGTGCAAGTTGTCTTGGTACATAATTTGTACACCCAACGTCTGAGCCTATCTGTCCCAGAATCAACCCATGTTCCATTTGTACTTTGAAACAGCACCATATACCAGCAAATGTCACAGCTCTGAAATGTTCAAATGAAGATGACAATGGGGATGAAACCTAATACACCAGAAAATGTCACAGCTATGAAATGTCCAAATGACGATGACAATGGTGATGAAACCTAAAACAGATCAAAATAAAAAGATTACCAATCAAACATAGCGGCTGCTTGAAGATGACAATGATGATGAAACCTAAAACAGATCAAAACAAAGAGATTACCAATCAAACATAACAGCTGCTTAGAGTAAGTCACCAAGTGGATGGCAGAGAGGTGCCTTAAGTTAAATGGGGAAAAAACGGAGGTCATGGTGGTTGGAAATAACCCTTCTTTATGGGACCAGCTTATATGGACTCCGTCCTTAGGAGATTGTCCTTTCCATAAAACAGAAGTGAAAAGACTAGGTGTTATTTTGGACAGCAGGCTCTCTTTGGCTCTGCAAGTGAAAAGAGTAGCAGCCACCTGCTTCGGTCTCCTTAGAGCTTAGAGGAAAACCATCAAATGGTTCCCTAAGGAGCTACGAAGAACAGTGGTACAGATATTAATATTATCACGCCTTGATTATGGTAACTCTCTGTTTTTAGGCAACCCTATCTCAGTGACCAACAGGCTACAAATCATCCAGAATGCAGCAGCCAGACTGCTACTGGGTGTACCCAGATTCTAGTCAGCTCGCCCAGCACTTGCCACACTGCACTGGCTGCCCATAAACAGAAGAGTACAATTCAAGGCACTATGAGTGGTGCACCATTTAAAATATGTATCTGGTTCACAGATTCTTCATCATTTTATCAAACCCAACAAGGCAAACAGAGATCTTAGGTGTGCCAAGCTAGGTCTTCTCACTGTTCCAAGAGTTAAGAGCGTTAAAGGTGGTGGCCGGTCCCTAGCCTACCTGGCTCCCAAGATGTGGAACTCTCTGCCTGTCAGTCTTAGACTGGACAACAACCTGTCTAGCTTCAGAAAGCAATTGAAAACTCACTTGTTTATTTAAGGGGGGTGGTCTCTGGCAGAGAGGGCTAGCACTGGGGAGCCATGCGCTTAATAAATGTTGCAAAGAATACATAACAGACTAGACATGTGAGAAAGTCAACTTTTGGACTACACAGTTGCACAAAACATTCAGAGATAAACAATGAAACTGTACACATTAGTCAATGTGTCATAACTTAGGTCAACATTTACCTTGGGCCTGGATTCCCCTGAGCGGGTCCTTCCTAAACAACACCACATACTTCACTCATCATCACGTCAATAGTTCGTCTAATGGTGAAAGTGTGTAAATGTACAGATATACTTACAGCCATGAGAAGAAGTTGTCAATGACATCTTGATGTAGGTCAACTCCTTCCTCATCACCACTTTTATCTTCATTTGGCATGTCAGGATCCTCACTCAGTGGCTCTTCATGGTCTCCATCCTCTGGGATGTAAGGGATGTTCCATCGCAGGACGATGTTGTGACCACAGTGATTTGGCACACCTTAGTGGGTGAGTAGAGGGGTCTCCACCAATTTTGTCCAGACACCAAAATCTTGCCTTCAGGAGCTCGAAAGACCACTCCACTGGCATACGTGTTCTTCCATGGGCCTCACTGAAGCGGACTTCCCCTGGTGTTGTTGGATTCCTCAGTGGTGCCACTGACCATGGTTGGTTGGGATAGGCTGAATCTCCTATATAGAAGACAAAAAAGTGCCACAAAATGTAACACATATTTTAGATCATACTACATAAAAGTGGCCAAACAATATCATGACAGATTGTACTTACCAACAAGCCAGGACCTCTCAGGTCCAAGTTGTGGCATTTGCTGGGGTACGGTGCAGTTCCGTAGCACAGATGAATCATGGACTGAACCAGGAAAACAGGCACAGATGCTTGAGATGCATAAATCAGGTAAGCAGACAACGTGCACATTGATTGAATGGAAGTTCTTAAATTCCGGTAGACTTGTTCCCTGGTGTAGGTTGGCACTAAGGCGATATGAGTGCCATAAATTGCTCCAATCACATGTGGAAGGCGTGCAAAAGCGTAGAAATCACACTTCTTTATTGGCCCAATTCTGATGTTGTGGGAACTGGATGTAAATGTCAATGTGTCACATCAGTCCTGAAAGTACATGTTGTAGCACGCCACTGGCAGATGGTTGTGACATACCCCAAGATATTGCCTCAGTGTATTGGAAGGAACCTGTGGCCACAAAATAGAGTACTGCCATGAGTTTGACAATTATTTTAATAGATGTGGGATTCCCAGTATGAGGCCGAAGATAAGGCTCCAGCTATTGACATAAATCCAGTATAGTTTATCTATTCAATCTAAACTTCTTGATATATCCCTTTCTTCCATGTTGGCAAGGTCTGGAAAGGCCGGTAGACCAGAGCCTGTCATCTCCTCACCCTCCCTGGGTTCAAATGTCTGCACTGGGGAGATGTTGGCAACACCACGCAACACTTGCATTCATCCACAGTAACGCACCACCGATTATGTTTAATTTTAAATGAATGAGTGTCCCTCGTATTTAGAACATGTACACAAACTAGCCACCATTTTGAGTGGTGGTTACGCTCCTAACAATCACAGGCACATGATTACACTGTCGAAAATGGTGGCAGTCTAACATCTCCGTCAGGACATTTTGAATCAGAAAGCCGCCATGGAAGTTGAGAGCGTATTGGGCGGTGAACTCCATGACGGACACAGCCACAGGCTAACGTTGGTAAAAGCAACGCATAAAGGCCAATGGCTGTGTCCATCCCTGCTGACAAGCGCGTTCATTGCTTACATGTTTGTGGCATTTAGCAAAAGACCTCACTTGCCTCCTGACACTGCTGTCATCAAGACCTCCTCTACTTTGGCTGTTGTTGACCTCTGGGACCAAGAATGCCTGGCAAGAAAGGTGACAGGGCCCATGCCTTCTCAACAGAGGAGCTGAATATGCTGGCTGACGAGGTCCTGTCACTGTATAGGCAGCTCTATTGCTCACCAGAGCAGGTACATGTCTCAAATACCTATATGAATCAGTCTAACTGCCTATTTTCCTTTTGCACAGGCTACACTGTCCCTTTGAGTTCCAAAATGAAGGGTACTAATTGCTGTTCAGTGTCTCATATTGTGGTCCTGACATAGGACAATGGTGTTAGTGAGTAGTTAGCACACTGTAATGTTGAATACACAACACCATTAATATGTGTGGTGTGTAATAAGCCCTAGATGCCATTTTGTGTGTATGTAGAGGCCAATACATGGATATGATTGATATGCGTGTGAGAAATTGTCAAATACCATCATGGCCAATGTGAAACATATTTTATACAACTGGAGACATGGGATGAGAATGGACAACAGTTCAAGACAAAAGTGGGTATGAGGATATAGGTTTAGGCCAGCATGTGACTATACATACGTTGTATGCTAACTCATGAGTTATGGTACTGATATTTGTAGAAAATATAAGTGACAGCAATACAGACAAACAAAAAACACATTTCAAATGTTTTTCATTCCTATTCCTACAGGTTGATTCCCATCTGATGCGTAACATATAGAGGGCCATTGCCAGGAAGGTGCGGACCGTGGGGGTCTTTACGCGGTATATCATCCATTGCCGCAAGAGATTGGAGGACCTCACATGCTGGACCCGGAAGATCACAGAAGTCCAGCTAGGGAAGTCCTCACAATGTGTGTGGGACACCTGCCGGACTCTGACCTTCTGCAATGGCTCACATCCTTGAAGTGGCCTATCCGGAGCTTTATGGGTCGTTGAGGGCACAACAGCAGCAACAAGGTGGTAAGTTCTGTTCAGAGTTCCACATGTTACATGACCCATTTTGTGTTACAGCCAGGATTTTTTTCATCCACAGGAAGGTTGCCCCATGGCCAATGAACAAGGAGAGTTCTTGAAGGTGTAATCTTTGTACAAGGTGTATGATAATGTGCTTTATCTATTGTTTTTTGGGACAGGATCCCACATTATTCCTGCCCATAACCAATGGGCTGTTCTGTATAGACACGTCTGCCTCAACTCCACATATACCTCAAGTTGATTGATGTCATGGGGACAGGAATGTGTACACATTGATGACAGAGTAATACATACACTAAAGCATTTCACTGTGTCCTTAGTCATGTCCATATGATAAAGTAATGTTGGAGATCAATGGAATACTTGTAGGGATTGTGCAAGATGGGATTGCCCATTACATATTTGTAGGTGCATTCAATCCTGGGAACTGTAACTCAGGGCAAACTCATGACACATTAGGCAACCATCCAGGGGCAAAGCAGCCATCTGCAGGAGATGATGACCTACCTAGCAGGCATTCACAGTGCAATGTCTGGCCTACAGAGGTCTTTTCAGGCTCTGGCTTCTTCCCTCACCGCAGCCTCCCATCCACCCTAACCTTGTAGCTATCACTACCCCTTCCTCATCCTGTACCAAGCACATGCAAACATTTGCATGCATCTACTCATACACACACACACACACACACAACAAACATACACAGGCACACAGACCCCACAAGAGACTCATGAGCACCTTCAAACATACTGACAGCAACACCACCATACCCACAGTCACCACAACAACAACCATCACATCCACAGAATTCACCACACTCACATTAACAAGCCACACCGCATCACATCCACAGATGACAACACCACCACCACACTGACAGTCACCACCACAACCATCACATCCACAGACTCCATCCCACCCATGTTCATTGGCCACATCCCATCACATCCACATAACGCACATCCACATACACCAGCCACACCCCATTACATCAACAGCACACATATCAACAGTCACCAGCCACACCCCATCTCATCCACAGCTCACAGCTCACACATACACAAACAAAACACCCTTAGAGTACACACCAAAGAAACAGAGATGCACCCAATGATACACACACACAATAGACACCTAGGACACAAGATACACCCACACTTGCCAGACATACACCAGACCCACAGGCAACAGCATCATAAACAGACACATGCACATCACACACAGCCAGTCCCTCTGCCTCCCAAACCCCACTTCCTCCCACACAGAGTCCCCCAATGTGATAGGTGGATTTGGGCAGCCAAAAGGACGGGTGGGTGCGCCAACACAAAGTGACCGCCTAACCTTTATGATGGTCCTGCACCCTTTTGCCACGACCCAGGGGCCATTTCCCCCATACAGGTAAGGTTGGATTTCTCAAGATAGGATCCAATAGGTGTACCACCCTACTATAGGGAGGGCCCCCATACACTTTCATTCACATAGTTTTCTTTTTTATGGTCCTAAAGAAGCACCAAGGATCTCTGTCGAAACTAATAGGGGCACAAATCATGTTGACCCAATAAATATAAAACTATTTTCACTGTATGTCCACATTTGACTACCTAGGGCCATTATAATTGCCCTATGATGAAGCATGATATCTAGGCTTTCCTATTTTCAGTTTTTATTTTTGGTAAATTCTGGTGGGGTTTTTTCAGTTTTTTCAGTACCTTAAAAAAACAGTGGTTATCAGTGGTTACACATTTTCGCGCCATTAAAAACAACAGAAACAGTGTTTTTCCAGGGTTTATGGAATTTTTATTTAATTTTAATTATTGCTTGCCTTCTGCACTGATAGTGCATGTGTATAGTTAGCGTGTGCACAGGGTATATGAGGTCCAAATACATTTTTACTGCACCAGAATGGACTACAAAGTCAATAGCATTCTTCATTATCTCTGAAGATTGTAAAGATGCTTTCAGCATACCATTTCGCAAGTGACAAGGATCTCTTTCAGGGAAGCACTTCAGCTCAGGTATCGATTTTGACAGACCATCATACAACTTTTTCATATACGTAGCTGAATTACTGCAAATACAAGCAATATCACTCCAATCTTTATTGAACTTGGTAGGAACTTTTTTCAGCAGCATTCCATGTGACACTGCGTTCCATGTTTACCAAACATCTGGTGTCATGTTTTCACCACTATCTCAGATGCTTGGTGACAACTTTCTTTTCACATATACCTGTCACTACATCTTGCATTGAACGTTTAAAGCCTGGGGTGTTTGGCAATTCACTTCAATCAATACTGACTCACTAGAAAAGGGGCAGATGTATCAAAGGATTTCACCCATTCTTTGTCTGTGGGTAAATGTGATGATACATATTAGGAAAGATTCTTATGAAACCAGCCATTTTACCTATCAGTGAAATCAAAGTAGCCAAAATATCAAATATGATTTTGATATTTCCCAATTCTCTACAGTTTAGAAAATAACTAAATAAGACCTAAAACATGCATCTAAACACTGCATCTTTAGACCAAAGATCACAAAACTGAAAAAGGCAGGAGGAAGAAGAGACAATGTTTTAGTGACATCCCTAAACAACAAAACTCAAGCAGAGTAATGTTATCCCAGTCTTTCTTGATGCTACCTTGTATAACAAAGTTACATTGTATTGGCCCCTTCAGGAAGAAATAAAAATGACTCTTTCACTCATCTTTTCCTTTCTTTGAATGGCACTTAGTTTGTGGTTGCAAAGGTGTTTTTTCAGTGTTTATATGTTTACACCGGTGATGGCTATTTTCCTTTCGGTGGGGTTTTATCAGTTATTATAGGTTTAAACCTAAAACCAGATAGCCTAATGATATCCCTTGGGATGTGTGAGGGCATTAAGTAAGAGTCTCGCTGACTCTCCGATCTACTCCCTAGACCGCTCCCCCTCCCCCTCTTTCCTTTCCATGAACAATGACCCGCTATTTTAGAATTTACTCTATGTAGACATACAACTTTTTTCAGACAACAATCAGGGGCTAATTTACAGGAAATTGGTGTCAAGCAGTGCCGCAAAGCTTCTTGCTGTGCTGCCCTACACCAATTTGAAAGGGCAGGAATGCAAAGTATTTACAGGATATGGTGCATTCCTGTGCCACCATGGATGCGCCGTATTTACAATACGGCGCACCATGGCGCAAGGATTGAGAGATGCAGCTGAAATTTTGACACATCTGTCGGCGCAAAAGTCACACACTGCTGGAGTCATGTCGCAAGCACATCACAACTCCAGCATCGCATGTGGAGGCCTATTCCTAATACACTGCGTCACTCCTTTCACCTGCTCCAAGCAGGCATATTGTTTCGATGTAGTGGCATCCTAGAAGTAGCGCAGTGAAATCTTGTAGATTTCACTGTGTCACTTCTACGAGGCTTTCTGGCATGGTATAATGTGGCGCAGGGTTTTACAAGGTGACGCATTTCCCTAGATGCATCATGTTGTAAATGGGTCACAAGGTGGCACTGTGTTTACGCCGCCGCTGCATCACAAAAAGTGATGCAACGGCGGTGCAAAAGTGTCGCAAGGGGCTTGTAAATCTGCCTCAAATGCTTAAAATGTTTGCAGACTGTTTACAACAATGGATCTTATTCACAAGCCCCTTGCAAAGCTGGTGCGTCACTTTTAATATGGGAAAAGTGACGCACCTGTGGCGCAAGGGGCTTGAAATAAGCCCAAATATTTGGATGCCTTGCGTCTGGTGCTGTAATCTGCCATGATCATTAGTATTAATCATGATTTTCATTGTGAGGTATACTGCAAGAAGTAGTTGGTTGTTAAAACTGCTCCCAACATTATAAACCAAACTTCATTCCGATTTGAATTGGCGAAACAAGCAATAAAAATAATTTAGCTGTGCCATGTGGCTACACATGTCACTATTTACTGCCTGAGCAGGATCCATATTTATTAAACTGCAGACAGAAATCTATAATGATAACCCATAGAAATGAATAATAACACAAGTAAATGAGAATGATCTCCCATTGGTTTTCCGAGTCAGTGACTGCATATCTTTCTGTTTTGTCTCCAGTTGCACTTTATTTTCAAACAAAACTCCAATTTCAGCTGCTCACTAAAAATATCTTTGTTTTTCTCCCGTGGGTGAATGTGTGTAGTCAATTCAAAACACATTTTCTCTTTTGTAAACAGAGGTTGAACCTCTCATGAATTTCCAGAGTATGCATGCACATCGAAAAATTAACTTTATTTTGTAAAATATTTTGTTAGCTCTACCATCCTTTGCATTATTTCTTTTTTTTCATTAATGCGGTTGTATTTTTTCGATAGGCAAAACTGGTAAATGTTTGAGATTTTGAGTAACTAAATGGAAATAAAAACATCCGGCCGATTCACTGAACTAATCTGAGATAAAATCCTAAACTTACTACTTTCGGTATTCACAGAAGGCATTTAGTAGTAGTAAAGTTAGGATTCCTAACTTTACTACTACTAAACTGAGCTAAAATCCTAAACTTACTACTTTTGGTATTCACAGAAGGCATTTAGTAGTAGTAAAGTTAGGACTCCTAACTTTACTACTACTAAATGCCTTCTGTGAATACCAAAAGTAGTAAGTTAGATTCTATCTCAGATTAGTTCTGTGAATCGGCCCCACTATTTATAAAAGTTATAAGCAAGAGTTTTTTCATGTAATTGAACTCCCTGAAAAAAATCAGAAAAAAATCTTCCCCGAAACAGTAGCTTGTCCTCTTACACATAAATACACACAATTATGTGGTTTAAGTTTCACATTGTGTACCTACTACCTATGCGCAGCAGACAGCCGCTCTAGACTTATAATTGCGAACAATATGCTAACAAGTGAATTTGTTATTTCCGGCTTTTAAAAATTTGAGAGCTCTGACAATTATGGCCCCTTGGATGGGAATGGGGAGGCAAGGTCAATGAGTTGTGACCAGTGGCGACTGGCACTGACTGGGGGTGGTCGGGCAGGGAGGAGGGGGTGAGGTTACCTCCTGTCCGCTTCCTGCGTTGTCCTCGTCGCATCTCTCCACTCCTTCCAGGAGGGACACCGGAAACATCTAGGCTCCCCTGAGCCAATCACAACACTGCAATGCAGCACTGTGATTGGTCTGAGCGCAGTGTTTCGATGCTCAGACAGGGAATGGGGACCCGGGCAGATTCTCCACCCAGACTGTAAGGCAGCCTGGGTGGAGAACATGCTAAGTGTGCATTCATGTTTGGCCGGCCCGAAACGGCCGGCCAAACATTTATGCGCATGTAGGGAGTGAAACCACTCCTCCCCTCCCCTGCTCCTTCAGCTGTGCAGCCCACCCTGCCCCGCTTCCCAAAGCTGCTGCACCCGCAATAAGAAAAAATAAAATGATAATAACAGTGAATTAATATCATTTAATTTTTTCGTACACAGCTGAATATCAGTGGGGCGATGCTCCTCTGCCTTAGCGGAGGAGCCACCACTGTTTGTGACTGCCTCCCCCAGATTGCATTCCAATCCCTGGTTTCTTGTGGAACCACAGGTCATCACATGCGATCACTTGGTGTTTTTTTACAACAGGAGGTGTATCACTGGAAAGTTGAGATTTTCAACTTTCCAATAGTACCTCAACCACCCAAAAATTCCTTGTAACGTGAAACATAGGGTACATTGGAATTCACAACTCACTCATATGCATAAGAGAAAGGAAGGCCATGACTGACCTTTCTTACAGATCCATGATTAATATAACGACATTCCTCATGGCTTTGGAAGAAAGGTGTGGCCAGTCTATACGAAGTTCCCAATGGTGAGGGGCAAATTCATACCCTCTGTGATTGCCCCACAACGTCGTTCTCCACAATTTCTGGAGTCTACTGAAAGTGTCTGGTAATCGCATCCTACTGCTACCACCTGGGGCCACATTTATCAATATTTCATGCAATGCAGAGCAGCAAAACAACTTGCTGCGTGAAAGGAAGAGGGCAGGAATGCACCATACTTACCAATATGTGGCATGCTCCTGTTCTTTGCCTGCGCTGGTGCACAATCTGCTGCCTAGTGCCAACGCAGGCACCAATGCGCCATGGTGCAAGTGTGCCTGGGCTGCAGGAAGGATTTTTTTTCCTTATCCTTAGAGGCCTCTTCCTCTTTCCAAGTGTACTTCAGAATGTGACACACTTAGAAAGAATGAAAACAATGAGAAGAAATAAAGATATTTTTTATTCTTGCACCTTCCCTTTAAAAGGCATGGCATTTGGACACATTCCCAGGTTTACCAGTCTTGGCAAATCAGGGAATGTGCTAAAAAGCATGGGTGTGTGGGTTGGAACACCCAGGCTCCACCCATAGAATGACTTCCCAGGGCAGAGCAATACAAAGCAATGTATTGCTCTGCCTTGTGTTACTTTAGACTTGCCAAGCAATGCAGGGTCACGCAAAGGAGGCCTTATGTTGCATGGTAAATCCGAATTAAGTATTGTGTTGCCCTTGTGACACCATGAGTGACACAATCACAACACAATACAATGATAAATCAAGCCCCTGTTGCTTTCTGTGACAGGAGGGGTGGACCTCGAAATCTGAAAATCTCAGGTTTTCAGTGACTTCTCCTGTGGACACCCTTTTCTACGCCCTTAGTTCTGCATGAAAACCAAGAATGGCTTTGCTGGAATCCTATTCCTACCACTGATTTTAGGGCTTTTTTAGCATCTCTGCATCAGTTGAAGAATGGCTTAAACCCCTTGGCTTGGCTGGTGAAGACAATTCTGCTCTGGCTAATGGGAGTGCGTGCTGGGAAGAAAACTAGCGCTGCAAACGGGAGCAACTCTCCCAGTGCTGGGTGCTTAGAAATGACCTCCAAAATGGGTTATGCTATGAATGGGAAAGTCACAGCAATTGTACCTATAGCTATTAACATATTTGCAAACATTTCAAATATTAGAAGTAGAACTGGCGAAATTGAAACAAATGATTTTGTTCTCCACTTGCACCCTCATTATGAGTGGTTGATTAAAATGTCCATTATTTCCCGGTCCGAGAATTACCATTCCTGGGAGCACCGGAATCTAAGGGTGACTTGTAATTGAGGGAGTACTCACATTTTACCAAGGATAATAGGATCATGTGCCATATTGCATGTTTTAAATCACAATGTCACAAACCAATCGAATACCCTTTAATATCAAACTTACTATCCCCACTGTATTACTATTCCAAAGTAAAATCACTGTAGGGAAGGTTTCCAAACAACTTCAAGTGCGACAACCACATAATCCATTAGGACTGTAAGTCGGGTTTTCGGCCCTCACAAGGAAGCAACCTGAAAGAAGATACTCCTTGATCACTAATAAATTTCAAATTGTCAAACATCTATAATATAGGAGGCTATGTAGAGCCATACTATGTAAAATGTTGTAGAAAGGGACAGTGCACTATATTACATAAAAATGTTTAACCGCAGTGGAAGTGCAGGCCTGGGTGTAGTTCGCGGAGTTGTGCTACTCAGAACTCCGCGAAGTAACAAATAAATTCAGCGGTGTTCCACAAGTGGCGGAGTGCAGTGTGAACTGCGGTTCGCGCTGGTCTTCCTGCCGCTCGGGTAGAAATTCTACGCGAGCGGGAGCTCGTGCTTGCGAACTTACTGTTCGCGAGTGCGAGTGGGGAAAAAACTCCACTGCACTACGTGGAGCAGAGTTTTCTGCACTTCGCGAGCTCCGTGGAGTGCAGAAAACTCTGCAAACTCCGCGAACGGAGCGGAGTTCGACGCCCAGGCCTATGCAAGTGTGAACTTACCATTGCGATGGTGACAGTAGCATTCAAAGACGAACCAGCACTAATAATACCAATTGTCTGTCTTTTAATGCCTGGTCCATCTTTCAATGCAGAGGAATCAGTAGCACATTAAGAATGAGTTTGGAATCACCCCACAGCTGAGTGATGTTGTTTGAGTGAACCCACCTGTGTATGGATGCTTTTGGAGACCCCGGAACCTCCAAGTACCCTTGCCAAAGTGTGCACTCTTTTTTCTTTAATGAATATTTTTATTTGAGCAGATCCAGAATAAATATACATAGATTGCGAACATCAGAGGAAATCTTCTCATTAAATAAACATATAACAGCTTTACACATACAGTATAGCCTTAGATGCAGTCTTAAGATTCCCTAACTATTTGCATGTAAGTTAATAAGAAAAAATATTGATTTTATTTCTAGTACAAAGTAGGATTCCGACTATACATTAGACAAACATCCTAATAAAGTGCCGAAAATTAGATCAGATATTTCATTAGATTTCTAATATTTCTTAAAATCAATATATGCTAGAGCATAGATTTGTACTACAATGCCAAGCATACATCGTTATAAAATGCAAAAAAATAGATTTCGAATCTTTCTTACAGTCCAAAGTGGATAAATCCTAGTACATAGAGTTATATTCCTAGACTAAGCAGACATCTGTATAAAGTGCAAAAAACTGGATAAAATATAAAACAATAATCAAAGTTCTTCTGTAGATTCAGTTAATGTGCAATTATGCTCTCTCGAATGAACTTCCTACTCAGTTTGCTTAAAAGGTTATTACAGGGAAGTGGGTCAAAAATAAAGTTTATAATAATGCTTTCAGGATTCCTAGTTGAACAGCGCCGTCTCGGTCTGAGGATTTTAAGGCCTCATATGATCCAAAGCTACACTGAAAAACACACAAGATGATGGACGGAATGCTGCACATTGGCAAACATTCACCCCCAGTCACAGATCTGGGTTTAATCCATCGTTATTTTGCTTCACCACGCCACCCCAGTTCAGACATAGCCATATGCAAATCAGTCTTGACCCTGTGCCTCATGGGAACAGTCCAGACCGAACTGCCAAGCCATGTCTTCCCTGGACCGGAATCAAGCATCCTAGGACCGGTTTCAGGCTATCAGCCTTCATCAGCCAGGATAGCTTGACTCCAGTGGCGTAGTGAGCACGGGACCCACGTCTGGGCATACCCTTCCCACTTAGGGCGAAATGCAAAACACACAAGATGATGGACGGAATGCTGCACATTGGCAAACATTCACCCCCAGTCACAGATCTGGGTTTAATCCATCGTTATTTTGCTTCACCACGCCACCCCAGTTCAGACATAGCCATATGCAAATCAGTCTTGACCCTGTGCCTCATGGGAACAGTCCAGACCGAACTGCCAAGCCATGTCTTCCCTGGACCGGAATCAAGCATCCTAGGAACGGTTTCAGGCTATCAGCCTTCATCAGCCAGGATAGCTTGACTCCAGTGGCGTAGTGAGCACGGGACCCACTTCTGGGCATACCCTTCCCACTTAGGGCGAAATGCAAAACACACAAGATGATGGACGGAATGCTGCACATTGGCAAACATTCACCCCCAGTCACAGATCTGGGTTTAATCCATCGTTATTTTGCTTCACCACGCCACCCCAGTTCAGACATAGCCATATGCAAATCAGTCTTGACCCTGTGCCTCATGGGAACAGTCCAGACCGAACTGCCAAGCCATGTCTTCCCTGGACCGGAATCAAGCATCCTAGGACCGATTTCAGGCTATCAGCCTTCATCAGCCAGGATAGCTTGACTCCAGTGGCGTAGTGAGCATGGGACCCACGTCTGGGCATACCCTTCCCACTTAGGGCGAAATGCAAAACACACAAGATGATGGACGGAATGCTGCACAATGGCAAACATTCACCCCCAGTCACAGATCTGGGTTTAATCCATCATTATTTTGCTTCACCACGCCACCCCAGTTCAGACATAGCCATATGCAAATCAGTCTTGACCCTGTGCCTCATGGGAACAGTCCAGACCGAACTGCCAAGCCATGTCTTCCCTGGACCGGAATCAAGCATCCTAGGACCGGTTTCAGGCTATCAGCCTTCATCAGCCAGGATAGCTTGACTCCAGTGGCGTAGTGAGCACGGGACCCACGTCTGGGCATACCCTTCCCACTTAGGGCGAAATGCAAAACACACAAGATGATGGACGGAATGCTGCACATTGGCAAACATTCACCCCCAGTCACAGATCTGGGTTTAATCCATCGTTATTTTGCTTCACCACGCCACCCCAGTTCAGACATAGCCATATGCAAATCAGTCTTGACCCTGTGCCTCATGGGAACAGTCCAGACCGAACTGCCAAGCCATGTCTTCCCTGGACCGGAATCAAGCATCCTAGGACCGGTTTCAGGCTATCAGCCTTCATCAGCCAGGATAGCTTGACTCCAGTGGCGTAGTGAGCACGGGACCCACGTCTGGGCATACCCTTCCCACTTAGGGCGAAATGCAAAACACACAAGATGATGGACGGAATGCTGCACATTGCCAAACATTCACCCCCAGTCACAGATCTGGGTTTAATCCATCGTTATTTTGCTTCACCACGCCACTCCCAGTTCAGACATAGCCATATGCAAATCAGTCTTGACCCTGTGCCTCATGGGAACAGTCCAGACCGAACTGCCAAGCCATGTCTTCCCTGGACCGGAATCAAGCATCCTAGGACCGGTTTCAGGCTATCAGCCTTCATCAGCCAGGATAGCTTGACTCCAGTGGCGTAGTGAGCACGGGACCCACGTCTGGGCATACCCTTCCCACTTAGGGCGAAATGCAAAACACACAAGATGATGGACGGAATGCTGCACATTGGCAAACATTCACCCCCAGTCACAGATCTGGGTTTAATCCATCGTTATTTTGCTTCACCACGCCACCCCAGTTCAGACATAGCCATATGCAAATCAGTCTTGACCCTGTGCCTCATGGGAACAGTCCAGACCGAACTGCCAAGCCATGTCTTCCCTGGACCGGAATCAAGCATCCTAGGACCGGTTTCAGGCTATCAGCCTTCATCAGCCAGGATAGCTTGACTCCAGTGGCGTAGTGAGCACGGGACCCACGTCTGGGCATACCCTTCCTTTGTGCTTTCCAAAGCTACACTGAACCATACTGGGCCACAGAGTCTTGATTTATAATTGATTCCAAATACTGCCAAGAGGCATTAAATCGCTTTAGACCCTCACCCCTTTTAGCATATGCTTCCTGAAACTGCTTCGTTCTGATCATTTTACTAATCCATTCTTGATAACTTGGAACGCTAGAGGTTCGCCACCTTTGCAAAATCAGAGAGCGAGAAACAGTAAAGACTATTGCCAAGAACCTCTGTTCTGATTTAGATACATTCCGAGATTGGCCATTATGTAATGACCGAAGAGTACCAAAGCTGGATATAGATCAATTGGTAACCCGATAACAAATTTAACATGGACGCTAGCTTAGACCAGAAGGCGCTTAAACCAGGACAAGAATAAAATATATGAAGCCAGCCCCCCTCACCCTGATGCTTACAGCGTAAACAGCAATTGTCAAGAGCCGGGTACATTTTAGTTACTGCCTCCGGGGTGTAGTAGGCCATCCAGAGAGAGATAAAAGACATCTTTTAAAATTTGCCGCTTTCAATGACTTATGACCTAGAAGCGATATGGTCTCCCAGTCCCTCACTGAGAAATCACATTGAGTTGTTAACCATATTTTATCCAACATGTTCTTAATACTGTTTGGATATACCTCTAATTTATGTATTAGCTGGTACCAATTCCCTATTCCAGCCATCCTTAACCTGAACAGGGCTTGAAATATGGTATGGCTGTCCTGGCTAATATCAAAATTATAAGCTTTCAGAAATGATAATATCTGGTGATAGCCAAGGAAAAGCCATGAGCCTGATTCACTACACCGGACAGAGATTTTGAGCCAAGTCATCCGTCTACCCTGAAGAAAGAAGTGGCCCACCTCTCTAAACCAGGCTGGCTCCCAATGGAAAACTGTGACCAAAGGAATTGCCAAGCCCAAATAGCCTAAATCACGGAGCGTACGGAATACCCACCGTGAGGAAATTTTATAACGACAATATAGACTCAAAAGCCTAGCACTAATATCTGCTAGGACCTTATATCTAGTTCTCTTTGGAAATTTGGGAACCTTAATAAAAACTGGTATATGCTTGCCAGCATCCTGCATCATTCTATCCAATGAAAACAGAGTCAATTATTCAACTATCTTCCAAAGCTCTAGCACAAAGATCTAAAAGTGCTGCTTGATAATAACCTTGAAAATGGGGAACAGCCAACCCACCTTGAAGAATGTTGAGCTGAAGGGGAGAATATTTAACCTTAGGTGCTGTATTATTCCAAATAAAATGCCTTAAAAGCACATCTAAATCTGTAAAATAACTGTTCTTAACTTTAGTGCGGACGTTCAAAAAAAGAAATAATAAGAGCGGAAGAACGGACATCTTAATAAGGGCTACTCTGCCTACCAAAGTCAGGGGCGTTAGAGTCCCTCTTTCGCGCTGCCCCTTTATCTTGTAAAACATTGGGAGAAAATTTTGCTGGAAGAGGTTCGAATAATCTTGAGTAACATATACCCCCAAATACCGAATTGTTATCTGATGTCTTGCCTGAGAGTGGAAAAATGCTGGAAGGACTTCAGGAGGAGAGTTAAAAGCAGGACTTCTGCTTTTATTGGGTTGATCTTATAGCCCCCGATATTGTTAAACTGATCAAATTCATCTAGTGCCTGCTGAATATTTTCTCTTTCTGGGTTCAAGTACAAGATAATATCATCTGCAAATAGATTTAACTTAGTCATACCTGAGAGAGGTGCCTCTATAACCTGAGAAGCCCAAATCCTAATTGCTAAAGGCTCTATAAAAAAATGTAAATAAAATTAGGTGACAGGGGACACCCTTGTCGGGTCCCCCTCTTCATTGTGACCATGCCAGTTAGGTGAGAATTGACAGGAATTTGAGCTTTGGCGCCATGATAGACTTTTGATAACATATTGACAAAGCCTGAAGGGAACCCAAAACTTTGAAGGCCTAAAAACAGCACTTCCCAGTTAACCAGATCGAACGCTTTCTCTGCGTCAACCATATAAACCACAGCCTTTGTCTGGTTAACTGAGAAGAAATCGATTGCCTGGGACAAGAAACTCGTATTGGCATCCTTCAGCCAGCCAGCGACAAAGCCTGTTTGATCCCAATGGATTACAGCCTGGGCCAGTGGACTAATACGAATGGCCCAGATCTTCATGAAAAACTTATAGTCAGTGTTAAGGAGACTAATGGGCCTATAGGGGTTGACATCCTCAGGGTTTTTGCCTTTCTTCAAGAAACTGACTATAGTTGATTCCCTAAAATGAGATGATAATTCTCCTCCATCCTTGACGTTGTTAAATAGATCGGTCAGAAAGGGGAGTAATTCCCTGGCAAAGGTTTCATAAAATTTGGCTGAAAAGCCATTGTTGCCCACAGCCTTGCTGCAAGGCATTGAGGCTAAGATATCTTTTAATTCCTTAGCTGTAATAGTTGACACACGTTGATGAGGCTGGGTGTCCTCTATAGTCGGCCTTTCAATAGTCTGAAAATACTGCGTAATGCTTAGCTGTGAAATGGAAAAGCTAGTTTTGACTTCCTTGACTTATAATGCTGGAAAAGAAAACTTAGATACTTTATCCTTGTCTGCAGCCAAATCTCCCATAGCCGGGTTCCTCAGTTTCCTTACATACGCAGACTCTTGCTTTATACGGGCAGACCTCCCGATCTGCTGACTCTCTTCATATAGGTTCAGTTGATAAGCTCGAGAGCTAGTGATTTCTTTTAACATGAAAAAATCCCTAACATTCTGTTTGGACTTCACAAAGGCAGATTAATGTCTACTAAGTTGTGCTGTCTGATCTACAGCAGCTTGCAGGTGAGCAATCTTTTGATGATGTTCTCTAAGTTGGAATGCCTTCTAGGCAATAATCAGTCCCCTAGCAGTGGCTCTGAACGCCTCTCAAACAGAAAACTCGGAAGCTGTAAGCTGGTTAAATTGAAAAAATTCCTTGATGAACTCCCTCATATCGCTAACCCATTGTTGGTCTGCTATTAACGAGCGGTCCAACTGCCACCTGGGCCTGTCTTTCTGCAAGACCTCGAGCTCAATAGTAACAGAAATGAGGGAATGATCGAAAAAAGAATTAGCCCAGATATCCAAACCTGCCCTTGTTATCGAATGGGTGAGTATAAAAAAATCTATGCAGGAAGCAGTACGGTACCGTTTTGAAAAACAAGTGAATTGTTTAATTGCAGGGTGATCAACCCTCCATGGATCAATTAAATGGAGAACCTTCTTCAAGGTGTTGATTACCTTTTTAGTCCGAGGTTTTAATTGTTGTATTGTTTTATTGGAGGTGTCATAAACGACCTACTGAATAAAACTAAAATATCCGGCTGACTGCCCCCATTGCTATTTTATATAACTGTGGCAGAGATTCAGGTAAATCGGTCGATGGGGCGCAGTAATTCACTAAGTTAATAGGAAAACCATTAACCAGAGCCTTGACCCATAGCCATCGACCCTGCGAGTCCCTTCTTATATTGCTTAGGACCCAGTCAAGGGCTCTACCCAGATATATTGCAACCCCTCTTGCTGCAAACGACGCAAGTAATGCCTTGGTATAAAAAACTCTGGATGGTTATCTTTAAGATGAGTCTCTTGCAAAAAGATAACATTCGGGGAGAAAGACGCGAGCCATCTCTCAAGTGCCCCACGTTTCTGTCTATTGACCATTCCTTTAACATTGCAGGATAGAATTCTAATTTTGTATCCCATTTTCAACAATTGTTATTATTACCAAATGCTGTATCAATGTATAGAAAAATATCTGTTCACTTTTTAAATAGATGAAATAAATGAAGATTCTAACCCCCCTCTTCTTTATTCAATCAGAATGTGCAAGTGGAGAATCTGCTTATTTTTTGATTTATGCACCTAACCCTACCCCAAACACCACACCTGTGACCCATCAGTGACCTCAAGGGGGACCATAAAGAAAAAAACACTCCCCATGGGAGGGGAAGAGCCCACAATACCCCTCCCAGTGTATACCTCTATAAGATTGGTGCCATGACATTGCACCCTTGCACCTACTACCGGCCCCCTACCTCCATCCTCAGTCATGGCAAAAGAATAAAGAAAAAAGAAAAGGTTATCAAGTTGCTTTAGAAATCTGTTGCAGGTGTTCATGAGCCTCAGAAACATTAGAAAACAGACAGAATTGTACCTGTGCCTGTACCCCTTGCGCTTTGTATAGGAGGAGCATTTTAACAAAATCCTTTTGGCGTCTGGCTGCAGCAGCTGACAAATCAGAAAAGGTTCGACACAGGGGCACTTCCGGTGTTGAAAACTGTCTCTGATGTATGGCCTTTGATACTACCTGCTCTTTAACTCGATAATCCCCAAAATTGACAAGAATTGTATGTTGGATTTTGAGGTAGAAGAACGTTGGAACTCGATGAGCTCTCGTTAAAGTTAAATAACCAAAGAAACCCGGCAAGACATGAGGCTTAATAAATGATTCAACCCACAGAAGCATTTGGTGGCCCTCACAGGCCTCGGGAACTCCTACAATGTGGAGATTAGAGCAGCGTGAGTGATTTTCCAGTTCTTCAATCTTTTCTCTAACAAGGACTGCTGCTTATAAAACTAGCTAATTTCTTTCTGGGTCATTGTGAGCTGGTCTTCTAACTCCAAGATCCTGAATTCAGCCTCCTCCAGCTTCTCTGAAAGCTGTGCTATAGATTCCTCAATTTTATTGAGCCTAGCATAAAGGGCAGCATTTTCCAATGCTTGAGAGGCCTTCAAATCCCTAATCTCTTTAAGGATGAGATTGAGCATGTTTTTAACTTCCAATTGCAGAGTAGGAGTTTCAGTACCCTGCTGAAGAGCTTCATGCTGAGTCCTAACCACTAGATAGCTTCACTGCCAGGGCCGGACTGGGAACCAAAACCGGCCCTGGCAAAGCAGCTCGGCCGACTCCGGGGTGGGGGTGCGGCCCAGGTCTTTGCCATGGCCGGTTTCGGACGATTTTGTTACAGGGGCCGATTTTGCAGCTATGCGGCAAAAACGGCCCCTGTAACAAAAACGGCCCCCAGGGGCCCAAAATCAGCCCCCACCCTGGCAGCCCACCGGGGAAATGCCCGGTGCCCACTACGGCCAGTACGGCCCTGTTCACTGCAGCCAGCCTGGTTCTTCATCCAGACCATCCGGCTGTGAAGGACTGATTACAGCCACCTGAGAACCCGATGGAGATCCATGAGGAGTTTCCGGTTCACCCATTAAAGCTGAAAAAGATGGCGCCAAGAGAGGAGGCAAAACCATTCCATTGCCTGAGAGACTTCGAGTAGCTCAGCGCTAGCCTTCGTCTTCTGAAACAAGGGATACTCCTTGACTGTGACCTGCTCCAAGCCTGATTTATTATGTAGAGATGTCTTGATTGTGTCTCCCTCGGTGCCCTAGGTAGGAGTAGACACCGCTGTATCCAGCAAATTTTTATGACCCAGCTGGAAAAGAGAACCTGGTGCCTCAGAATCAGAGTGTTCAGCAGCATCTGGAGATGTCAAACTATCCTCCAAATTTCCTGCACCTGGACCTGTGGTTGTGGCCATGATCAGCTCCTTTTGTAGGTGGGAGATGCAGTTAGCCCACGCCGCTGCATGACCTCCACATTTTTTTGCCCTTAGTACCAAAGCAGAAGCCTCAGGGTTGGCGGAGGCACTTGATGCCTTGGAGTACTTCCGTATAATTATCGCAGTGAGTACGTGAGCCCACCCAGCGACCCCAATCTGGTGGCAATCCTAGTGCTTCTCAAGATCCAAAAATAAAACAGAGAGCACTAAACATCCCAGCTTGAAACCTGGTGGCCTGATGCGTACTCCGTTTACTAGCAGTTCCCTCTGGTCACGGCCCGGCACTTGGTACAATCCTGAGTCTTTTGAGCAGTCAGAACAGCCCAGACTGCAACACCTTTCTCTCCTCCTCTCCAAGGTTACTGAATTAGGGGCAGCTGTCCAGCTGTAATACAAATAAAGGTCTTGGACCCTCCCTCCAGCCGCCACACTGTAGTCTCCAATAGATTGAATTCAGGGGGCTGAAGGAATTGAAACACCCGGAGCAGGTCAGTGCCGCTAACACTGCACATTGTTTTTATGCTCTAATAATTTGCCTTCTGGCCTGAGAATGCAGCTCTTCAAATCCAATTTTATTGGAGGAGGAGACAAAAAAGGTGAATGGCGAGTCTAGAGTGCAGTGTTCTATTACATGAGAAGGATTTTTTGTCTTGAACAGGCAAACAAGCATACTTTGCCCTCCATAATCCTTTGAACTGTTGACCTCCCTAGACCGCAATTCATCCTGTGGTCTGGGGAGCTGAGCTGCGGGTCGAGAAGCAGCTTGAGCAAGACGAAGTTTGTCTTGGAGACCGCAGCATGCTCCATGAAGCCTATCACCCTGCCGCAGGATTTTTTTCCTGGTGGAGAGCTGGTTCGTCCTAACCAGAAACCAGGGCATGGCATCAGATGAGGGAAGGGGGAGGCATTGTGGCGCTCAGCTGTGGAACATGTGGGATCCACCCGCCAGCCCTCAGAGGTGCCAAAGTGTGCACTCAGAGAAGACCCTGGCTGTCTATCCCTTCATATCTGGTGCATAATTAGTCCATCTCACGATGGCCTGTTTGGCCCGGCACCCCCCTCTATAATGCTTCATAGGCAAAATGAGTTCCTTAGTTTGCAAGAGGCAATGTCCAAATTCAAGTGGGCAAATGCTCCCTTGGGATAGTGTGTATAGAAAATGTGTACCAGACAGACCATATTACAGA